>BMAO01015246.1:0-124521 GCA_019973975.1 Trichonephila clavata | reverse complement strand
GTCACGAAGTGATACGCTCTGAGTGGCCGAACGGTTAGAGCACTGCTCTACAATGCAAGTGGCTCGGGTTCGAGCCTCACAGATATTTGTTTGTTAAATTCAATCATGGCTTTCATTATTTATTATTATGACATTTGCAAATTATGTAAATTGAATTTATGTTAATCTTTCCCCTGGTGGTTATTCTAGAACCCTCCACCAGGTTTATAAAAGTACTGCAGCTGGATAGGTCTTCAGTTGTGGTGCTGCCCGTGTAAAAACACTACGACAAAATAAATTGTGTATTGGATAACATCGCCTTATTCCTTCTACGTGACATTTTGTGGAGGCGCCGGGTAACGATAGCCATCGGCAACGGATATCAGAGAAAGTCGAAGGCTCCAAGGCTACCTCCAGAATACGGGTGCTACCTTTGCCGAGTCCGAACTGTGAAAAGAATGCCGGAAGGTGAAACGGAAGACAGGCAACATCACCAATCCCATCTATGTATGTTACCTATCAGCTGCCACGAGAGCCTTGTTCATTCTCTGGCTTGAATACCGAAGATGCTGAAAAATGGAAAAATGATTACGAGAGGATTGCTAACTACAACAATTGGATGAAACAGTACGTCTTGCAAATGTCGTGTTCTATCTAAGCGGAACTGCAAGGTTGTGGTTTGACAACAATGAGGATCGATTGAAAAGTTGACAGACTTCGAGAGACTTTTTGAAGAGACTTCGGAAGCCTGAGGACGTAAAAAGTTTTGCAGAAGGATTATAAGGACAAGGGCTCAGCGTCCTGGCGAAACGCATGAGTCTTACGTTCAGGACGTATTGTCATTATGCAGGAAAGTGGATAAAAATATGCCAGAAGATCAAAAGATATCGCATCTCATGAAAGGGTGGCTGAAAAATCTCTACCAGGTACTGATAAACAGAGAAGTTAGCACAGTAGATAAATTTGTTACGTGTTGCCGTGAAGTGGATGCCATGAGAAAGAGACGAGTTGTGCCGCTACGATATGAGAGACTACCTAATGTTACACCATATCAATGGCCAATGAAGGAGATCTAAGCGATCTAATTCGAAGGATTGTTAAAGAAGAAATCGAGAAAGTACTCCCACGGATCGCAACATGTGTAGACGACGAGCCAAGTGATTTAGAATCCATTATCCGAGAAGAAGTTCGAAGCAATTTGGCTCCACTCTCTCGAGAAAAACCTACGCCTTCCCCTTACAGAACTCAAAGGACTGGCGGAAGTTCCTGGAGACCAAGGCCGAGACCTCGACAAGAAAACAGACCAACTCAACAGGATAACCGGAAGGAAGACTGACCTTTGGCGTACTTCAGATAACGTACCAATTTGCTTTCATTGTGGACGACCGGGTCACGTGACTAGATATTGCCGTGATAGACGACGTGTTTTTAACGCAGCAAGACAAAGAAGGCAATTAGACCAGTCAGAACGCTGGGATTCCGACTCTCTTTCTGATTACGGCCGCGATCCTGAATCTAATTACCAGCGTTACAGAAGTAATTCGCCGTACCCTAGACGCAATCCACAACGCCACCAATCAAGATCTCCATCTCGTCGCTCACCTGTTAGGTCCAGTGAGGAAAACTAAGGCATGCGACCTGCGTGGGAGGTAAGGCCGCAATAAACGAAAACCCTCCAGTATACACGGCTGCTAAACTAGTCAAAAACTTTGTATCCGTAACTGTCAATGGGCATATCGTTAATGCCTTGGTTGATTCAGGAGCTGATTATTCAGTAGTTTCCGAACAGTTACGCACGCAACTAAGGACGCCCATGTTTTCAGAACACAACCCGATTCTTCGAACTGCCTGTGGTAAGGTTGTAGAAGCTATATATATAGGACGATGCATGTTGCGAGTGAACTTGAATGGAGTGGTGCAACCTTTCGAATTTTTGGTATTCCAGCAATGCAGTCATGATCTCATATTGGGATGGAACTTTTTTCAAAGCAACTGATGCCATTATTGATTGCGGATCCGGTGAACTTCAGATTGGAGAAGTCTCTCCAAATGATCTCAAAATGAATGAAGTAAATTCTGGTTTATATGCGGTGAGTGACGTTGTCATTCCATGAAACTCTATAAGAAAGATTTCCGCTTTGGCTAAAGACCACCAGACCTTAGAAAAGGTTATAGTTACTGGAATGAAGAATTTTGAATGGACAAAACAGCTAAAAGTCCCAGCTACAATAGCCACACTCCAGAATGGTAAAATAGATATTTGGATTGCTAACAGTTCCTCTCAGCCACAGATAATACCAGCTGGCATGTGTATAGCCGAAATGACGGATATTGAGGATGGATTGGTAAGTTCTTTGAACGAGAATGCTGACAAAATCGAAGTAAAACAGATGAAGCACCCTAGACAGTCGGTGAAAGAACTCAAATGCCTTGTAGACCCGGAACTGCGTGAGGCGCAACAGAAAGATCTTTTGAAGTTGCTTAACGACTTTACAGATGTTTTTGATTTTGAGAACAAAATAAAAGTCTCGAGTAAAGTAAAACACAAGATAAACACCGGCGATTGCCAACCTATTAAGCAAAAGCCATATAGAGTGTCTTTTGAAGAGAGAAGAATAATTCAAAAAGAGGTTGATCAAATGCTGAAGCTTGACATCATAGAGCATTCGGAGAGTCCGTGGTCATCCCCAGTTGTTCTGGTGAAAAGAAAAACGGATCCTGGCGTTTCTGTGTGGATTACCGTCGCTTGAACAAAATTACCAAAAAGGATGTGTACCCTTTACCCCGGATTGACGATGCCTTGGATAACCTTTCGGGTGCAAGCTTGTTTTCTACAATAGACCTTAAGTCTGGATACTGGCAGATTGAAGTCGATGAAAGAGACAGAGAGAAGACTGCTTTTATTACTCCGGATGGATTATACCAATTTAAGGTTATGCCATTTGGGTTATGTAACGCCCCAGCCACGTTCGAAAGAATGATGGATAGTATCCTTAAAGGGATGAAGTGGAAGCACTGTCTATGTTATCTAGATGATGTCATTGTCTACGCTGCCTCTTTCGAAGAACATCTTTGAGATTGAGGATGGTGCTTCAGTGCATACGAGATGCTGGATTGACACTGAACCATAAAAAGTGTCGTTTTGGTCAAAGAAGCCTTAAGATTCTTGGTCACTTAGTGGACAAAGATGGAATTCGTCCAGATCCAGGGAAGGTCGAAGCAGTTCTAGAATTCCAACCCCCCAAACCGTTACGCAAGTTAGAAGCTTTTTAGGGATCTGCTCTTATTATCGCCGATTTGTCCATAATTTTGCCGACATCGCCAGGCCGTTGCACGAATTATTGAAGCAAGATGTTAAATTTGTATGGAAAAAAGATCATCAATCAGCATTCATCCGTTTAAAATCACTGCTGACGAGATATCCTGTGCTTGGCTTCTTTAAACCAGAAGCTAAAACCTTAATACATACTGACGCCAGTGGATATGGCATTGGTGCTATTCTCGTACAAATACAGAGTGGGTTTGAAAGGCCTATTGCTTATGCATCCCGATCACTTTCAACATCCGAGAAAAATTATTCGACTACAGAGAAGGAATGTTTAGCAGTTATTTGGGCGATAAGTAAATTCCGACCCTATATCTTTGGCCACCCATTTACAGTGGTAACAGATCACCACTCTTTATGCTGGTTGGCGAATCTAAAAGATCCATCTGGGCGATTAGCAAGGTGGGCTTTGCGTCTTCAAGAGTACGATGTGGAAATAGTTTTCAAGACGGAAGAAAGCACCAGGATGCTGATTGCTTATCGAGGAGCCCACTGCTTAAAATTGAAGAAGAGCCCACTGAAGATATACCATTCCTTAATACCATTACCAATTTCAAAAGTGAGCAAAGTAAAGACCCTGATGTAGCAAATATTCGAGACGAAATGGTTAGAAAGAGAGACTTCTCAAAGTTTAAAGAAATTAGTGGAATTTTATACAGAAAAAACTACGATCCTTTAGGAAAGCTGTGGCTATTGTTCATACCGAAACATCTTAGAGGGGACGTATTAAAAAGCCTTCACGATGCACCGACAGCGGGTCATTTAGGGTTTGCCAAAACGTACGACCGAATCAGACGGAAGTATTTCTGGCCTGGCCTATACCGCAGTGTCCGACGCTATGTGTCTCATTGTCGAGAGTGTCAAAGGCGAAAATCTCAACCTCGGCGACCTCCAGGATTGCTTCATCCAATATTGCCAGGGGATATCCCGTTTGCTAAAATAGGGATAGATTTATTTGGAAGATTTCCTCTAACAAAGCAAGGGAATAGATGGATAATTGTCTGTACAGATTATCTCACTCGATTTACTATTACAAAGGCCCTACCAAGCGGTGAAGCCACGGAAATAGCCAAATTTCTGGTTGAAGACGTTATACTGAAACATGGATCACCAAGGGAAATCATCAGCGATAGAGGCGATCATTTTTGTCGAATCTCGTTAAAGAAGTAAATAATTTATGCTTGACGTATCATTTGCTAACTACTGCATATCACCCTCAGACAAATGGCCTCACGGAAAGGTTCAATAAAACACTCGCTGACATGCTGGCCTTGTATGTCGATGTTGACCAAAAGAATTGGACAACATACTTCCATTTGTCACCTTTGCATATAACACCGCAAAGCAGGAGACGACAGGTTTCAGTCCATTTTTCCTTGTTCATGGACGTGATGTGGATACTCTACTAGATGCCATTTTGCCCTTTCTTCCCGATGAATCAGCGAATGATTACGTTCAAAACCTGATAATGAAGGCCGAAGAAGCTAGACAACTAGCAAAAATACATCTAACAAGAGCACAAGACAAAGACAAATGCCGTTATGATGAAAGACATCGGATAGTGAATTACAAAGAGGAGACCTGGTTTGGATATTTACTCCAATCCGCAAAGTTGGATTATCTGAGAAATTGTTAAAGCGATACTTTGGACCCTATAGGTGAGAAAAAGATTATCCGAAGTGACTTATGAAGTGGAACCTTGTGATAGTATGCGCACCAAACGAAAATTAAGAGACGTGGTACATGTTCTGCGAATGAAACCTTATAAAGACCCTGACCTTCAGCTAGAAGTATTGAACGAGAAAAGTCACCAACGGAACCAGTCCGGACTGTTTTTGACAAAAGGAACCCTAAACAAGTTTACTTTGGACCTATTACAAGAAGCCGTTCGAAACAACTACAGCGGGTCGCTGTGTCTCCTAAGGAGGGAGAAATGTCACGAAGTGATACGCTCTGAGTGGCCGAACGGTTAGAGCACTGCTCTACAATGCAAGTGGCTCGGGTTCGAGCCTCACAGATATTTGTTTGTTAAATTCAATCATGGCTTTCGTTATTTATTATTATGGACATTTGCAAATTATGTAAATTGAATTTATGTTAGTCTTTCCCCTGGTGGTTATTCTAGAACCCTCCACCAGGTTTATAAAAGTACTGCAGCTGGATAGGTCTTCAGTTGTGGTGCTGCCCGTGTAAAACACTACGACAAAATAAATTGTGTATTGGATAATATCGCCTTATTCCTTCTACGTGACAGTATTTTCATGTATATTTTTACTCTTAACACGAAACGAAAATCGCTTAACGTAAAAAGATTTTCTTTCTGGAGAAGGAGGATATTGAAATTGTTCAGACACTTAATAAAATGTTTGAGAAAATTTCAGTATTATTGGACTGTTCTACTGTATCAACGGAAGAATTCGTTGCAGTAGATGATGATAATCAGCGTAGAGTCTCAGTTATGGCATACAAAGACATTTTGAAGTTTGTTCAAAGTTCAAAAAATATTTCGACGACGAAAAAGAAATTAATAATGCAGTTCCTGTTTCCACATCATCCGAAACGAGTAACATCATGAAAAGTATGCGCAATTATTTAGATGCAAATTCCAATGGTGGAATGAATAACAAAATGGGCAATATCGAACAATTTGTGGACTATTCGATGCTAAAAAAAGACTATACAAAAAAAATATTATATTATTTTTTAAATACTCAGTAAATGTTTTGTTTTTCAAAGAAAATTTTGTATTATATTTCAATAACTTTTTGTTTCGTTGATTTTTATATAATGCATGCATATGTACAAATCTATGTAAATAAAATGTACTCTAATGATCTTAGTTTTGCTGAATATATGTTTTTTCCCCAATATCTATAACACGAAAAAATATTTCAATCCCTTCAATTTCATGTTAAACGATTTTCACTCTACTTTAACTTCAATAAAATAGAGAATATTTTTTTAGAAATGGATTTTTCAAAATAAGGTATTTAATAAATAAATCTTGAATCCATGACTGTCACCAATTATAATCGCTTCAAATTACCTCGCTTCTAAATAATATAGCTTAATTTTCTAATTCCTTAGAAACTTATACTGAATGACATCAAATTTTCAACGTTATATTGCTTGAATTTTTATAAAAAGAAATAATCATTTATTTCGAAAAGTGAAACTTGTTTTTTTTTTTGTTAATATCAATTATAAAAGTAATTGATTTTACGTTTTTTGTATATATGTTATACATTAATCTTATTGAATTGATTTTTGATTTTAGGTATCTGAATTGCTTTCCGTCCTGAAGTTTTATCTTCCTTGGCTAGTATCAAGCGAACTTCATCAATTCAGAAGAGTAACCCAAATGCCACCTGTGTCAAACTTATACAAAATCTAGTTTTGAACTTTGCTTATTTCAAATTATTTCATGATATTTATTTAAATTTTCTATTGTACATATATTCCTATGCCATTTCAAGATACAGAAATTCATCTTTTAATTTCAAAGAGATTGTAGAGTATTTGTAAAAACAATAAGGTTAAAATAGTCTTTGCCTAGTGTTAAAGAAAAAAAATCCAAAATTTAAAAAAAAAAAAACTTTTTTCAGAATGAAAATTATTCGGCACACACATCCAATTATTCTGATGTATAATATATATATATATAAATTTATAAGATAAGATTTCTCTTTTTTAGATAAGTATTTAAAAATTCCAATATCTGTTTTTTAAGTTTCATTTATCTTTTATTTTATCTATTGTTTTCTGTCTCTATAGAAGAGGAAATTAACTACGAGGATTGACATTATTTATTAACAATAGACAGGAAATACAAAAAGGAATTAAGACTTATACGTGCTATCACATTTCGACATATTCACCAAGTCTATTTAGGCATTTATCAGAACGCAGAACCAACTTGTTTAACCCATCTTGGTAGAAATTAAGTCCCTGTACTTTGAGCCAGGTCTCGGCGGATGTTTTCACAGAACTGTCTTTGAATATCGCAGCATATCAGAAGCGATATGTTGCGCGCTACCATAGCTTAGTCCCTGCTCTGACGAGATTTCACTCAGACCCGTCGATCATTTTGAATCATTTCTTCAATTCGTGCCGTGTTGATTTCTGTCGTTGAAGAACTTGGCCGGCAGCACCCTGTCAAATTGCGGTTTTCGACATCCTGTCTGCCTGATTGAAAAGAGTGACACACAATTTCGCTACATGTTGTCTGCTCATTGCCGGTGCGGACACATTCTTTGCCCATAAAAATTGAATCACGGCTTTCAATTCCAAACGAGGCTAATTTTCTAAGAGTCTTGCCATTTCAATCGTCCTGCACCGTCTGGAAACTTTCACTACCTACCCGCTGTATGACAAGTAGCGCCATTTGTCTCCATTTTGAGGGGGGGGATTTCTCCACAATATGTAGTTTTCAAATGCTGTGATTTGTAACCTTTTTTCTGATCAACACACACTCGTGTATGTATATATATATATAACATTCTGGAAATAATTGTGACAAAAGAAAAACTGAATAGAAAAACTAACTTAGTAACTTATTCTAAACAAATGGGAGAGTGGCCATTTTGTGGCCATTCTCTACATGTACCATTCGAGAAAACAAACAGAAGAATCCCCACATTTTCTGAGCTAGGGAATTACAATTGGGAGAATAATAAAAGGATGTCATAATCACGAGGTAAAATAAAGAGAAATAGTAGTTAGTTTTTGAAATTGTGTTGGAAAGAACCTGGCGATAGAGACAGACGTTGCGTAAAGCACGTATAAGCTATTAAGGTATCCTTTTGGGGGAGGGGGAATAGCGAGAGAATAAGTCTGTCGAAACACAATGCTTAGTACTTTAAACGAAAAAAATTAAATGAGCCTGGCGCTCTTTAAAATATTGTATTCCTAACAAAGCTTTAAAGATAAAATATGTCAAAGATATAAAAGAAATATTAAGTGAGATTGTTACATATATTTATTTGTATCGATTTTTAAGTATTATTTTTTTTCTTTCTGAAATTCTGTTTTCCATCACGATTCTTACTCTCTAACACTAGACAAAGATCTTAGTAATAAGCATGTATTATTTTTCTTCATACCAAATAATGTAGAATTTTATTTCACTTTGCTGTTATTTGTCGGTTCTCTAAGTTTCATTGACATTATCTAGTAAATCTCAATAATAAATCTACAATTACAGAACATTATTAAACACATATTTTGAAATAATATACTGAAGTAGAATCCTTTTAGTTAAAATGTTTGATTGAAGGAAGCCACTTTTAAAAGTCAAGCCAAAAATAGAGTAATAAAATATAAATGCATTGAAAAAGTATCTTATAACAAAAATTATTTTATGGAATTTAATAACGATACATTAATTTACAAAAAATGCTGAAATAAAACATTTCTCTAAATATAAATACAAAAGAATAAGAAAGTAAATTTTGAAGCAAAAATATAATATTTTAACTATTCAAGTGTTTGTGTGCCTGCTCTTTATTAGGACAGCTCGAAAACATTTAACGTTTTTTTTTTTGACAAAGTAGTTAAAAATTCAATTATTTTATGAAATTTTAACATTTGTATTTATAAATTTTATTAATAAAAATCATTATGAAACATTATGTTTTTTCTATATATATTTCGATTATGTAATAGATTACAACTTACATACAGCGAGAGCACGCTTACGTTTTAACATAAAATGTTCTTTTAAACGAAATATTTTAATAATGTGTTAAGTGAAGTTCAAAGTTATTTTCAATAAAATCTTAAATTATTTCTGAAAAAGTATTTGCATAATCAAACAAGCAATCAAAATTTACATATTACACCTTACTAAATGCATTCGTCTTTTAATAAAAAAATTTATCTATTTTAATAACAATAAAAATTATAATCCAAATCAATTTTAATAATAAAATGTATATAATTTTATAATAATTAATAAAATTAGAATAAAAATTCAATTTAAATTATTAAGTTTATTAAGGAATCTGTTCAAGTATATCTCAATCACTAGTGAATTCTTTTTCATCAATTGTAGAGAAGGATAAATCAGAGTTTTTATTATGATGACATAAGTTTTTAATCGATAACAATTAAAGAAAAAAGCTTTCGGTTTATCCATCGTTTCGATTTTCTGAGCGTATGGCTGAACTTTTGATCCATACTTTGAATGAAAAAGGTATCCAAAAGAATAAAAAATTATTTACCTCATTGTTTTCCTTCCTGATCACCGAACAGTGGCGTAATGTACACCCCGCATGGTACACCTCCATCCTCGCAAAGTTCTAGGAAGACCAAAGCCTGACTGCCTCCAAGTATCTACCCTTTGTACAATCCAACTTAGGGTCCCAAAACCTGACTTTGCAGGGGGGGAGGGGAGACAAATGTTCTCCATTAAGCCACTGTCACCGGAAGCATTTTTTTTTCACATATCTCGTAACACTAATACTATTACGTGTAAAGGAAAGTTCTGTCGTGTTTTTTTTTTTCTGAAGAAAAATAAATTGTCTCTTTTTATTTAAAAGTTAATCTAAAACATGATGTCCTTTGTTCGTTACAACTGTCTGGCAGCTTATCTAACCTCCTGGAAAAGAAATCCTCTGTTTTCCTCATAATTTATATATTTACCTCTATCAAGAAAGTTTTGCATCTCTCGACCTGAACAAATGATAGTCAGATGGGGCAACATGAGGAGAATATGCTGGTTAAGGTAAAGTTTCCCAATCCAACTCTGCAATATTTTGTGTGGTGTTTCTAGCCAATCTTATGCGTGTAGTCTAGCGTTGTCGGGATGAAGAATCACACTCTTTCTGTTGGCCAAAGAGGGACGTTTATGTGGAAATTTCTTTGTTCAAAACATTAAGTTGCAAGCAGTAACGACCGTTTAATTTTCTTTCAGCAACTCATAATGCGCTATACCCTTGCTATCTCATCATAACCTTCTTCTGATGCACGCCAGCGTTGGATGTGGATAGTGGCGTTTCCCCTTTTTAAACATATTCTTTTTTCTAACCACGTGTTGATATACTATCCACTTTTCAACTCTAGTCACCAAGTAGTGCAAAAATGATTTTCAAGCAAGATTTGAAGAACTTACCGAAATTCTGTCCAACAACTTTTTTTCGCTTTATTCGTGTGAACTCAAACAGAAAGTTTGGACACGAAACCAAGCCTTTTAATGTAATCCAAAGCAGTTGATTGGTGAATTCCAAGCTTGAAGAACACTTCTGTGGAAGTTAAAATAGGATTTGTCCTCATCATATTTCGTTGCGACATTGACATCTGAAGGCTTTTCTGATCTGCTTTCATCTTTCTAAGAAAAATCACCCCAACGAAATTTCACAAGTCGTCTTTAGTATGTTCGAGCTGTTACTGCTTCCTCTTCAAATACATCACATGAGTTTCTTTTTGCTTCCATCATGTTATTCCCATTTTAGAACTCAAACAACACACAATGTTTTAAGTGCACTTTTTCTTCGCTCATGTTAACAGTTTTACAAGTTTAAAAAAACTGACTAAAATGCGAAAAGATGTGCATCAATCAGCAATAGAAAACTAATTTAACTGTTTAAACCGGTTTCGGTGGGGTCTGAATTCTTGCTAAGGATCGACAACGCATAAAAGTGCACGTGTTTAAAAACGACAGAACTTTCCCTGATACCAAATAAAATGGCTGTAGTAATTTAATAAACAATTGTTACCATAGTAACTAATCCAAGATATTACTACTTTGTCTTTGTATGACGCAGTGTTGTTACTTTCCAAAATATAAAATATATTAATACAATTTCTTAAAACGTATTGTATTTTGTAAAGTAATGTTTTTTAAATGTTTAAAGGTATTTGAAACACACACAAAAAATTCTTTTTTATTAAAATCATTATATATTTTAAATTCAAATTATTAATATTTCAACAAAAAATTCTAAATTTAGAATATTTTTCGTATGTATGATATCAAAAATGTCTTAATAAACAGTTTGAATGTAAATAAATGGTCTTTTTACCCTCTTTTGAATATATTTTACTGTACATATAATAAAATAAATACATTAATCTCGATTCGAGACTTGAAAGTAACATCCACATAAGAGTAAAATTACGCTTCAAAATTCAAAATGGTGGATGGATTGAAGGTTTAAATATGTAATTTAATGTATTTCTGACTCTCTCACTCTATTCCTCTCTTGTACGCACATACTGATGAAAGTGTTGAACATGTTTAAAACACTCCATTATTTGCAGCAACAGAAAGCAGTTTTAAAAATAACATTATAATTTAAATTAAATGTTGATATGTTGTTGTTTTCTTATAACTTGAGCTTTCTGAATTATTGCTAGACTGTGTACAGATAAATCTTGTGATATTTTTGTAAATAAACTGTCAATGACTAAGTGTTGAAGTATTTATTGAGATTCTTGTTTACACCCGTCAAATGAATGAAAATACTATGAACTCTGTGCATGATATAAAAAAATAATGTACTTATTGAATACGTGAGAATCATAAGGGGATTGATTAAAAAAATTTCTGAATCGGATTAACAAACGAAATAGGTTCCTTATGTAAAGATATATTTATTATGGAATTAAAAAAAGATTGTTATGTGTGTGTGTATATACAACATGCATCTCCAACAACGGGTACAAATTTGGGACAAGGATCAAAAGAGAATAAATCCAGAATGTTTCAAAACTCATCTTAGAATTAATACCAGTTATCCTGGGTTTTCAAAAACAAAGCTAATCTGAAAAAAAGAAGATGAGATCCAAAACGTCTGCATTTCATTGTAAAAACCCGTTGTATAATTCAAGTTGTCTAAGAAACATGCCAAAATGTAATTAAAAAAGAACACTAAGTATAAAAATTGATTACAATTATGCCTATCAGCTCAAAAATAAATAAATACGTGTAAATTTTTATTTTTCACCAGTGAGCTACATTTCCAAGAAAATCACAATTAATCATACAGACTGGCTTAAAGAAATAAATTTACTTGTAGTGGTTGAGTTGACTAAATTTCCCAGTTGCTCTCGTATTTAATTTAGGGAAAGATTAGATGACCGTTTTGTGAAAAAAGTAGCAGAAAAATGACACTAAACGGCTCAAGTGTAGTATGTGGGGGGAGGGCTTTCAATTTGGCGAATTTTATGTAGATATTATGGTGAGATAATGAATTCATTCTAGCTTCCGGACACCTATTGCTAAGTGAAGTAGCTTGGCGATCGATTTCGGTTGCCAAAAGTAATTGACAGCGCCAATTGACAGCGCCCCCCCCCCTACTACACTTTAACCACACTAAACAAACATGATAAAATAAAGCTTGCCAAAAAGTTTGCTAAAGCAATCATATTAGAAAGCTAGTTGCTACACACTCAAACATCTGGAACTCCTTGAAGTAAGTAATAAAAACATATTGTTGCAGATACTAATTCAATGCGTTAAGGTTAGAACTCCAAAAAAAAGCATATTTTAGGATTTTAAATTTCAGTGTCCTAGCATAATTATATAGGGATTGTCTATGTCACTCTTATTAAAATTCATCTGAGAATTCAGAGATATTAATTGTACTAATTACATTAAGGCTACAGTGGACAGTTAAAATGTGGAAAATTGTCCAAAATATCGAAAAAAATTTTTTTGCTGATTATAATATCTTATTAGCCTCTCTATCAAACGCAAAAAAATTTTTTTGGTTTTATGCATTTTTTACTGAGTTATAGGGTAGTTTCGAATTAGTCATCCATGACCACGCCCCTTTGTTTACATTTTCTAATGTCATGCTATTGTAGCTGTCATGCACTTTGACAGGAAAAATTTTATTTACTGTAGACAAAGCCTCACTAATTTTTATTTTTAAATGTTAATTTATCAAGTTCAGGTTGGCAACACTTTGCTTTAACTGTATCTGAGACCTAAATTGACATTATTTGTTTACAATTTGTTCAAACTTCGGTTTGCATTTTTCTTTCAAGTTTACTCAAACCTTATATTTATTTTACCAAAACAAAAAGTTCTTTTCAGAACTAAAGCTCTTTTTAAATCGCATTTATTGTTTAAAATTATTAGTATGGATCTTATATCATCGAGATATAGAAAACCAAAAGGTCGCCCTACCAAAAGGAGGAAGTTGTTGTCTGAAAACAGCAAGAAGCGATGGCAGAAATCTCCTGAAACTGTTGATGAAAAAAACAGTTTTATATTACAGAGGGATCCATTATCTGACCCAAGTACATCTTCCCAACCTGAGGCAAGTTATATTTTCACCCACAAGGCTGTGTTTTCTGAACTATTGCAAAAAGTTCCTTGCAAATATTGTACAAACTGTGCCCTTGTTATAAAACAACACCAATCCATGGGATATTCTACAAAAATTGAACTTTTATGTGAATCATGCCATGAAAGCTATGGAAGTGTGTATTCAAGTTTCCAAGGGGAGTCTAAAAATTCACATGATATTAACAGCAAGCTGGTGAGTGCCTTCCTATCCATAGGCAGAGGGCATGCTGCTTTGGAAACTTTTTCATCTGTGCTCAACATGCCAACAATGGACAGAAAAACATTTGCCAAATGCATGCACAACTTATCGGTTAAAAACAAAGAAGTGAAGAAAAAAATGCTCGAAATGTCACGTCAAGGAGCTAGAGAAGCTCACATAAAAGTTGATTCTTCTCTAAAATATCAGGAAATCATTGACGTGAGTGTGTCATATGACGGTACATGGCAAAAGCGAGGACATACATCTAACCTAGGATTAGGAATAATCATCGATGTCCTTAGTGGACTTGTTCTTGACTTTGAAGTATTGTCGAAATACTGTCATAATTGCATAATTACGGGTCGAGATATGGGAGCCGATAGTGCGGAATTTCACATTTGGCGAAAAGGACATATGGATGAGTGTGACAAAAATTTCGATGGAACGTCTGGAGCCATGGAGATGCATGCTGCACTAATTATGTGGAGACGGTCAATAAGTGATTGCCAAATGAGATTCGTTTCCATGCTGAGTGATGGTGACTCGAAAACTTTTCAATTTTTGTCAGAAAATGAAGTATATGGTTCTGAGGTAAAAATCGAAAAGGAAGAGTGCTTGAATCATGTTGCGAAGAGGCTAGGTACATCGTTACGCAACAAAGTAAAAGAGTGGAAGGTGAAGAAGGTGACTCTTGGTGGGCGTAAGCAGGGAAGCCTTACGGATAAAAATATAACAAAGTTGCAAAATTACTACAGAAAAGCTATAAAAGATAATGTTCCTAATACCCAAAAAATGAAAACTGCTATATATGCCAGCCTGATGCATTGCTCGTCAACTGACGAAAAGCCTACGCATGGTAAGTGTCCTGAAGGGGAATCATCATGGTGTTTTTATAAAAGAGCAATAGCCAAAGGTGAAACCCCAGGGTCACATAGTTCAATGAGAACTTGCTTGTCACAACAAGTAGTTGAAAAAATTATGCCTGTTTACCAACGTTTAGCTTCAGACACCATTCTTGAAAGATGCGTAGGAGGCAAGACGCAGAATTGTAATGAAAGTCTGCATAGCTGCATTTGGCGAAAATGCCCAAAAGAGGTATTCGTATCCAAAAGGAGGCTAGAAATAGCAGTTACGGATGCTGTCGAAAAGCACAATTTGGGCTACGTAAAATCACTTGAATCAAAAGAGGACTCAAACCTTAATGATAGTTTTTCTTTGACTATTGCTGAAAGACAGGATAAACGACGCATTTCTCAAAACATTTCTGTGAAAAGAGAGAAAAGGAAAAGAAATACTACTAATAAAGATGTAGCCTATAATGCCGGTGCTTTTTAATTTTTTTCAGATTTAGCGACAGTTTTCTTTTTATGTGTAATTGAATTTATTACTGTTTTGCATTTTTATAATTTAATTGTATTGAAATACTTTATTTTTACTCATTGTGATTAATGAAATATATAATTTATTATCTGGTTGATGAAATACATTCTACTAATTTACTTTATAGATATTATTAGAAAGTTCTAGCTTATTTTTCAATTTTTATCACTATATATACCACGCATGCTAATGTGACTGTTTCAATAAATATTGCAGAATCTTTTATTTATATATTCTGCACCTATCTTATGTTTATATGATATTAGTGTTTTTCAAATTTATACTTATATATCTTTAATTTTTTTTAAAAAATCAGTTATTTTCTTATAAAATCAAAATAGTTGTTTCTCACAAAAACAAAAATTTGCCTCGAAACTGTTTTGAATTTTTGTAATTTAATCCTATTGAAATACTTTATTTTTACTTATTGTGATTTATGAAATACATAATATATTATCCGGTTGAGATAAAATAATAATGGAATACATTCTGCTAATTTACTTCTGATATTATTAGAAAGTTCTAGCTTACTTTTCAATTTTTATCACTATCTGTACCACATGTCGATGTGACTGTTACAATAAATATTGCACTTATATGTATATATTCTGCACTTATATTACATTTGTTATGATATTAGTGTTTTTATATTTCAAATTTATATTTATATCTTCATTTTTTTATAAAAAGCTAAGTTATTTTCCTTTAAAATAAAAAAAGCTGTTTTTCTCAAAATCAAAAATTTGCCTCGGAACCAAAATTCAAAATGTTCCATGCGTTGCAATTTTTGTCCAATTATAACAAAACTTTCCAAAAGTATTCTTCTAATATGTAATTATAACTTCTTGGATGCATTGTAGCAATAGTGATAGGGTGAAAGAAGAAATTAAAGTTTTTTATGTATAAAGTCATTAAAATTCTTGAAAATTTCATATAAAAATTTGCGTTTACCCATACTTTGTAAATTATCATATAAAACATTACTTTACATGCATAAATTTCTAAAGAATTGCTTAAAGAAGTTAAATCAGTTAAAAATATGAAATTTTTTAAAAAATCAAAACGCATGGAACGTTTTGAAATTTTTAAATTATTGTTAAATTTTTTTAAAAATTTTTAAATTTCTTAAAAACTACTCATTTTTTTCTCACCAAATTTTTTATATGGTTTTAATTATAACTTAAATACTGGCAGTCAAAATTTGGAGCATGTGTGTAACAAATTTAAAAAAAAAATTTTTACTGTCCACTGTAGCCTTAATGGACTGCAAGTCACTACATTTCAATTTCAAAAAGAACTAAAAATTATTCCACTATATCCTTGTGCTTCAGCTTTTGAAAATCTATCTCTAATGAAAGGGAAGAAATGAATGAGCACATATAAAAACATATTTTCTCGATAATGTAACAAGATCAAAGTACAAAATGTGAAATTGCCATATTGGTGAGTACTGATGCAAAACTGTACAATTTGAATTACACTCTAAGTACAATATTAAGAGATTTGAAAAATATGCCTCAAATTATCCTTGATAATCTCCTCTTACTTAAAATATATCCCACAATATAAAACCATGCCAGAATACGAAACAAAAACCATTTTACTTGTACTCTTTTAGTTATACCTGTGCCACAAATGTTAAAAGCTCAAAAGACGTAGTTCCTATTATTTTTCATTTTTTATATTTAAAAAATAATATAATTAAATGGATTATTTTTATTTCACTTTTCGCTATCTCAGGATCAAAGAGATAAATTCATAACTTTAAGTTCAATAATTTGTAGCTATAAATATTATTATTTATTACAATGGGTTAAATTCATGTGACGTCATAGTCACATGATAATTATAAACATTTATTTCCAGCCAATCAGTTCATGTCCTTCGCTGTAGCTAATTTTGCTTTTTACTGATTCTTTTAAAAAGTATACATATATTTATAACCAATTATAATAAACATTGATAAACAAAAAGTGCTTGAATTAAAACTACGCGTATAATGTACAATATTTATTTTTAAATTTGGAAAAAAATTTGAAAAACCTTAATATTTGAACATTTTTATCAAATTATGAAATTTGAACTTTTATTTAAATTTTACAGTATTCCATGTACAAGTCTAAAATCAGTTTTACATTCAATGGCAAACACGTAATTGTTTTTATCATGTGACCGCTATGAATTCAGTCCATTACTTAATTGAGCTAAAAATATAAAAATTCGATCTATCTTTTTAGAATTTAACATTCTTATCACAAGCGTAACTAAAAAAATAAAGTTTTTTTTTTTTTTTTTGCTTGTATTCTTCTTAAATTTGATTTTCCTTCTCTTTTGCTTCTCAGGTATTCGATTGTTATATATCCTCAATTAATCATAAAAATATAATTCCTAAAATTATAATACAATTAATTCAAATATATGTCTAAATATAAAATGATAATATACTCACTAAACCAGCTCTTTCTTACTTTTCATGCATCGTATAATCATTAAAAACCTAGCTCCATTGTTTTGTGAAAAAAAAATATATATATATATATATTTGCAGTTACTGAAATAACGACAAGTAAACATGCAGTTTATATTATATTTTAATAAATTTATTTATATACTCTTCGATTTTGTGCTTGCTATCTGACTCTTTATTTATATACTTTAGTAATAACTTACAAAAAATAATAACTACTAATTACGAATCCATTCACATAATAAACCACCATAATTAATTTATATAAAACTTTTTCTTCCTAAACATCCATGATTTCATTTTTAAAGAAATACGCCGTATGAAACTTGTTGTTCAACGACTTCAAATATTGAAGGGAAAAACACGATTAACTTCTGAAATTTGTGCGGCGATTATCCCCTATATCGTATTCACAGATATTATGCACATTTTAATTGTTTTTATAAGCATAGCTGGTAAAACGTACTCTTTTAAGGCTCTGCTTATTTAAATACATATTAATCATTGTTAATTTTCGTTCTCGAAATTGTTATCAAAAAACAATTTGGATACTTTTTGTTATATAATCAATAAATAAATTAGTTTGTTATAAAACACAGAGGGTGTGATATAAATGCGATTTTTTTTTCATACGTCAGCTAATTGAAAAAATATGAAAAGTCTAAATAAAAGAGGTATCACATTGGTAAACTTTTGACTCAAGGAAAATTCTAGAAAGAATAATCCATGGCAGTTCTTATATAAATATTTAACTTAAATATGAAAATATAGAATGTGTGTTGTTGTTGTTCATGCCACCTCATTGACAGTAACATCAGATAAAGGTCCAAGAAATTCATCGCGGCTAAGGGCTAGAATTTTACGCCTGTTGTTTAGCCTAAGCTTTGAGCACCCATGCAGGTGACAGTATGATTTTGGCTCGGTTCTTACACGATAGATGGCGACACCACCATCTCCCCCTCCACAATTTAGGCATGGAACTGGAGGGGAGGGAAGTATTCTCCAGCCCCCTGCGCTCGTGGTTTCAGCTGCGACCACCCACAAGATTTTCAGGCCCACTGATTTAATGAGCACGTACTCCGTGTGTACTCGGAGGGTATTTGGTGACATCAGGCATTGAACCCAGGCTTTCCGGTTTGGAATATGATGCTGTAACCACTAGGCTACCCATGGCCCATAGAATATGTTACTTAATCTAACTAGAATCACATTGAATTCTGATAGTTTTTCAGTAATAAACTCCTTCAGAAATGATAAGGAAGAGTTTATATTTATTATTTGAATACTTCATGCGATTAGTATTCAAATAATAATTATGAACTCTTTGATATGAAATAAAAGTAGTGAATCGGAAACTTTGGATTGATCGACTGTTTATTAACGTTGCTCTTTGAAAAAATATGAGAGCTATTGGCGATGAACCTCATAATATTGAGCCGTAGTCAAATGACGAGGATGATACCCTGTTCTGACACCCCATTCTCCAAGTTTCCACAATCGAGAAATTTGAGTTTCAACCACCTACATTAGCTCCTCTACATCAAGGGTCTTTAATAACTTCAGAAACTAAATCCACGACTTTGTTGTTGCAAAGCCTGCCACGACTTTATGACTACGACTGTTACAGCAGCCGTAAATTTCTGATAACTAGTATTTTAAAATATTCTAATTTTTTTTAGAAATCAATTTTCAAAAATTGCACAAATTAAATACAAGCAAATAACTGATTGTTCATTAAAATTGCACGTTGAAACTAAGGAATGAAATAATAGATTCTGACTGAATAAATACAAAAAAAAAATATTCAATTTATATAGTATTTAAGCAAAATTCTATAAATGCAAAAAAAAAAAAATTGTTCTCTACTTCTATCAAAAAGTGTAAAACTCACTGATAAATTTGTTTTTCACGTAAAGAAAATGAAAAGAAACGTTCGTAATTTACATACATTAAATGGAACAAATTTATGTGTAAGTATTGTTTCTAGTGGCTGATTTCTTGACTGTTGATAACGTCGCAGGTTAAGCCAACAAGAAGGTTATTAACGTCGCACTCAAATGCAAAGTGGCTGCAACTAGTGACGCACCTCCTAATTTTGAACCACTGTCCAAGTGACAAAATTGAGCTAGCACCCCACTCTCCTAACTTCCACCCCATGCCAATATGAGGACTTAAAGTAGCAACAGACTTAACGTGCATCATTCTAACTACACGA
The DNA here is from genome assembly GCA_019973975.1 of Trichonephila clavata. Taxonomy (NCBI): domain Eukaryota; kingdom Metazoa; phylum Arthropoda; class Arachnida; order Araneae; family Nephilidae; genus Trichonephila; species Trichonephila clavata. Next base: position 104,662 of record BMAO01015246.1, on the reverse strand, counting down.
CTGGTCTTCAGTGGGATCAGGACTCAAACTTGCGACTCGACAACGGCATTATTGGTGGCGGATCGTGGTCCAGTAGCCAAGTGGTCAAGGTATCGAATCATGGCTGGCGTGTCATGAGTTCGAGCCCAGTACCACTGAAGACCCGCCGTGTAAGGGAGTGATGCACGTTAAATCTGTCGATATCTCAAACGTCCTCCCGTTGGCGTGGTGTGGTAGTTAGAAAAGGGAGTGCCAGCTCAGGTGACGTCCTCGTCACTTCACCATGGTTCAAAATTACGAGGTCCGTCGCCAAAAGCCCTCGTGTAGCTGAACAGTACGACGCGCGCGCGTTAATATTCATTTATTCATTCATTGGTGGCGGATCTCGTAAATTCGAACCACAGCTAAGTGATGAAGGTGACACATAAAGTGGCATCCTATTCCTCAAACTACCACACAACATTAATGTGAGGAATTAGAGCTTCGACAGATTTAACGTGCATATATATTACTTCCTTGTTTCAGTTTCTACTTTTAACTCTGTTGAAACCATAATATAAGATTAATTTTTTTATGCATATAGTAAAAATATGTGATGCAAGTAAAACAACTTTTTTTACGAAATTAATTCAAACATTTTCAACATTGTTTGCGCGAGAAAAAACATTTTTAGTATTTGTGAGTTACAAACACAACAAAACGATAATTTAAAATGCATTCTCATTTATCCTTAAATTAGGGTTTGCAATCCCGTGTCATATTTTCAATCTCGGGATTTCTGGATTACATTATCCAAATCCCGGGATCGTTCCCGGGATTAGGATTGGACTATTTATTAATAATACTTGCATAGTTGAAATTGCATAATAAAACTGAGAAAATATAATTAAAAATTGATTTAATATTGTTTTAATGAAACAAATAAAAAATTAATTCATCATAAAAAAAAATAGTACATAATGAAAATTTTTTTTAAAAAAAAGCATTTCTTCATTTCTAGTGTTTTGTAAATAAGCTTATAAAAACACAGCTCCTCCAGCTTTTCATCATTGAAACGGCTTCTAATTTTTGTTACAAATTGTCCTGCCGAAGAAAATGCAAGTTCGAATTCTTTACTAGAAGGTATTATCGTCATTAAATAGGAGTATGTTCTTTTCACAGGTGGTTACCCCACGTCTCCCTCCATTTTCAAAAAAGAGATATTCCTTTTTGAATTTTTAATGGCAGCATCCCAAATCTAATAGACTGCATTGGTGAATATACATCTTATATCTTTATTTAGTTCTGCTACACTTAATGGTTTTTTAAATAAATTGATCCAGTTATTGAATCAGAATGTGAATCAATTTCAAGAGTTACCTCATTTGAAATTGAAGATCCATTTGCATGAGCTGTTGGTAATGCAATGGAATTTTAAGTGTCTTAAGTCTTCCAAGCAGGTCCGCTATTAATTAACGGCATTTAATTGAAGAAGGAACCATGAAAAAATTTATTATTGTGATGTTGCTTATATTATTGAGTAAGCATTGCAATGGGCCACTTAGATCTTTGCGACGTTCTCCCATACTGTGCATATATATATATATATATATATAAAATATATAAAAAAATTCTACGTACATATTTCATAAACAGAATATAAATTTCTGAAAAATTAAATTCTTAGAAGATTTTTATGCGAAAAAATTTAGATATAATTTCAGATATAATTCAGAAAAATTTTAATATAATTCACACAAAAATTAAATCCCACAATTAGTTATTTTAATCCTGGGATTGGAAAAAACACAGGGATCCCGAGCTTTCGGAATTTCAGGATCCCGGGGCTGAAAACCCTACTAGATATCTTCCAAGAATTCTAAATGCCTCTGTCCAAGTTAGCTGGTGCCGAACATCTTGAAAGTGGAAGAAATATCCATTTTCCGACCCCACTCGCGATGGGGAGAAAGTTACAGAAGAAAATAAGAGAAAACATGAAATTTTACACACCCTCCTCGAACCATTCAGGGTTCAACACGTAAGAAAACTAACATTAACTGATACCGTACAAAAAAAAGTAAATAAGATACATTAAATGTAATACCAGATTCACAATACTTTGAAAAAAAATTTCAAAATCTAAAAAAAATTAAATCCTGGGATCAGTTTCCGGGTTAAATTCCGGGATTCGAACAAATCACCGGGATCCTGGGGCTGCAAACCCTACCTCAAATAATATCTAAAAAAAAAAAAAAAAAAACACTAAAACAAATAATCATTTCTGAAGTAACAAATAATCATTTCTGAAGTAACAAATAATCCGTATGACAAGATATTCTAAACTTGGTACAACGAGCACAATTTTTTTGAACCTCACATATTGCTTTCATTTTCCTTTTGAGATTGATCAATTCTCATTCCATCTGTTGCCCATTAAAACAAATTCGTATTTAGATTTGCAATCGGGTGAATGAGAGTGGGAAAAATATTAACACCACACTATTCAGCTACTCGAGGGCATTTAGCAACGAACCTCGCAATTGTGAACTATGGTCAAGTGACGAAGACGACACCTGAGCTGGCATACCCATTTCCCCACACCACACCAACTGGAGGAGGTTTGAGCTCTCGACAGATTTAACATGCATCGCTTCCCTACACGGTGGGTCTTCAGCGGTACGAGGCTCGAACTAGATTTGCAGTCAGAAATATCCAATAAATATCTTTCAGCATTTAAGTTTTAATAAAGCACAATCTATTAGATTAATATGAAGATCCTTGAAGGATAACACGAACAGAAAATATTTTTTTACCATTTAGTATGATCCTCTAATGAAGGTCTGACTAACACACGGCCCGTTACATTAAATTATGTGAAGGATGGCCTACCGGTCGATTGATTTTATATTCCCAATGAAACTTTTGTTTCTCGTTGTGTGTGTCGCAGCGCCGGCACTAACAATTTTGCTTCCCCGGACAAGAATGGAAAATGCCGCTCCTCTCTCCCTATTATAATTAAAAATGATAAATTATTCACAGAGGCACACCTACAAAACTTGAATAATTCTTGCAAACAGAAAAGCAGCATAACAATTATATATATATATTGCTTTAAAAATACAAAATAATTCTAAATTAAGGACATAATTACCTGTTATTATTTAAGACGAGTAAAATGTAAGAGAAGGAATCGCCCATTTGAGCAGGCCAATTTCTTCGAAAAAGATGGTGAGGATCACAAGCTTTTATTTTAATTTATAGTAAATACACTCAAACTAAAATAAAACATCTCCTATGGCTCTATAATTATCAAAAACTCTTGTTACTCCTGTCCCTTTTCGGATAGCTGACACCAGACATCGTACAGGTGAAAGGAATGTCCGTTGTGACCCCTCTCTGCCGCCCCGGGAAGGAGCCCGGTTTGTCCGACACCTTGTCCGGTGTGCGTGCGTGAGCACGCGCGTTAAAAAATTAAGTGATAGAAAGGATAAATAATTATCCCACTATTTAAGACTCCATTGTTTTTTTTATTTAATGACAAGTTTTCACACATTTGTATTAAAATTACATTATTTTAAAGCCATGCTTAGCTGACGTGAGGCCATAGCATTACGCATTATCAAAGTGGCACAGGAAACCATTTGAATTTTCAAGGGCTGCTCTATATGTAATTTTCATATTCATCCCTAACTTTTATAGATATTTTGTTGAACAAAAAAAAACTACTTAGAGAATATGATTGAATGAATAAATATACGAGATGACACTTTTGTTTCAAAATAATAAAGCAATATAGGGCAATGAAGAAGCATCTATATAATACTTTAATTTCTCTTAAATATTCATTAGTAAAAGTCATTCTTATTGCTATTTTTGATTTTCGAGAACTAAAAGTTGGTTTTTGAAAAGAAAAAAAAGAACTGAAAATTATACAGAGAAAACCAAGTGTGATATCGTGGGCATTCCTACAGTCTAAATATTATACAAATTTTCTGAACATTTCTAAATTTACAAACACATTTTAAAGGAGAAAATTTTAAAAATTGTGATACAATGTACTGACAATGTTTTCAATAAACGATTTAAAACTTATCCCTGAAAGCGACATTGAATTATACCAATTTAATGCCTGAAGTCCTTTAGGTATACTTTCTTTAATGACTGCTTCAAGCGTTGTTTAGGATATGAAATTTGAATATTGATTTAATCTTGAGTAAATATATTTTTCATATTACATAGAAGACACAATATGATTAAATATCATGTTATTGCGTTCAGTATTAGATAATCTACTAAATGATTTTTGTGGACCCGATAAATGGGCTCACTAATGGCCTCTTCATCTATGACTGAATTTAAGTGTCTTTAGAAGTATTTGAGCAATTTGGTATGAATTTATTTTTTTTTCTGTTTTCTACAAGATATTATTCATGCTCCTCAGTAATAAGACACATTGTTGATATTATTATATGTTTATATTTTCAATGAGAACGAAACAGCTCAAATGGTTATGAAATGAAATGAAATGTAAAACATTGTTAAGTTTTTTCACAGCACAGTGTAAACTTAAAATTATTGATCTGTGTGAGAATTTGATTTGATTGTTACTAAAATCGCTTATTCATTTTATTTAATTCATATTTCGCCAGAAAAAAATAATTTTTCAGAATCATGAACGCACCTCCAGCATTCGAATCATTTCTGTTGTTTGACGGAGAAAAGAAGTTCGTAATATTTGTTTACTTGCCTACACATCAATTAATAATGTTAATCTTTTGTTTTATACAGTATTAAGCTATGAATATTGTATCAATTGGCTTCAAATAATTTTTAAAAATAATTTTAGAAACTTGCAATTTTTCTTCTGTTTGTTTTTACTAAATAAGTATATATTTTGCTGTAGATATTTAATTTTAACTCAAAATGTTCTCTTTTAACAATAAAACTTAGCGTCCCTTGAAATTTTATTTGTGATTTAATTATCCGTAAAATATCTTTTTAAAGTATGCGATTAATTTTGTAATTATTGGTAGGTTATTATTTTGATGCAATAAAATATTCCCATAAATCTTAACTTTTGACCCAAAATATAAATTCAATGATTTTAATCTATTTTCTAGGCTTGACACTAAAACTTTTAAATCATTGATGTTGTGTGGTGTATTAAGATCATTGATCGCATAAATTAGCAAGCAAGCGAAGACAAATATGTAAATTACCTATGGTACTTGCATATTTGTCCATCAGCCATTATCACTAAATCGGAAACTATCACCAAATGCTGTCACATACAACTGTAATGAAGAAATGCTCCCATTTACGTGCTAGCACAACCTTTGTTTATAAATTAACTTATTTTACATATCTTTTTTCTAAAAATTATTAAAATTTGGACTTTTTAAGAATTAAATTTTGAATCTTTTAAGGAAAAGAATGTAGTGGAATATTTCCACTTAAGAGGGCATGATATGTGTATTTGTGGGTGTGAGTAATGTAGTTGTAGGCATTTTTGGTATTTGAAATTTAACTAATTGTGAGTAATATAATGGTATTTAAATATCGAAATATTATTTTTATGCAGTAATTAATGTGAATAGACTTTGGTGTGAATTTTTCAAAATTGCTGCCAATTTATCGGTCATAATTTAGCTGGGTTTTTTTATAATTAAAATAATGAAATTTAATTTAAATATAGCTATTTATGCAAATAAATGGAGTCGCATATTATCGTAACCAATTGGGACATGATATGAAACAAAGCACCTGGTTGCCAATTCAGCGCATACAACACATAGGAAATTGAGGTTGCCAACTTGGCTTGTTATTAATAAAGTTTGCAATTATACTCAAGTACCCAAAAAATTTTGCTGTTTATTGGTTGATAGACAAATATATAAGTTCCTAAACAACTTATCAAACTTTCTGGGCTTTTATACTTTCAGATGTTTGCAAAACTTATGATTATATTGCCAGAATTGCCTTTTTTTGTGTAAAGGTTGTGAACATTTTTTTCTTATCAATGTAATATATTGGTCTTTTTTAGCAGATCAACAACCAGAAAGAGCAAGATTGTGTCAAAAATAAATTTTGCACCATTAATCACCCATTGTAATAAATTCAATGTACTTTTATGGAAGCAAAATAATTTTATCTTAGTATTGATAAAATTATTGATTATCATCATCTCAGTTTGTCTGATTTCTTTTTTTTTTTTTTTTTGTCTCTTAGAAACAGCTAAATTGAATTATTAGGAATTGGTTTTCCTAAAAGTATGAATTGAGTATCGCTAACGATCTTTTCAATATTTTGTTGGTCAATTTATGAATCATCATTTTTAAAAAAGTAGTTAGTTTATAATTATAAAATCACTACAAAAGATATTTTGAGTACCCATATATGTGAATGCGTAATTAAAAGAATTTAGCTACTGCAATTATAAGCCTTTTAAATTTGTTTGGGGAAGATGTTGTAGACCATATGAAATTCTTGCTGTATTAGGGCATTGAAATTCATTGACGAAAAGCATTTCAGAATTTTCCAATAAAAACATTTTCTGACTAGATATGACTAAACTGAATTGTTTTTTTTAAATGGTTTTAATATATTGAATTATGAATATTTTCTTATTAAGCACAGAATAATCTTTGTCAGATTTCAACAAGTTTAGTTTGTCCTAGAAAATATTAAGCAGTTATCCTTAGGATAGCATAAACATTTTTTTTTCTTTTTCAGTCTATTTTCCTTTAGTTTAAATAGGTTGTCATAAATTATTAAATCTTTACAGCTAATAATTAGCATGTAGTTTTTATGAAAGTAATGAATCTTGTAGATAATGAACATTTTTGTAAGATTTTACTGTTCTTTCTTAACGTGCTTATTGAATAAAGTATCATCTGCAATTCAGGTACAAAAGACCGAGGAAAAGAACTGATTGATTGATGAAAAGAAAAGATGAAATAAATTGCATTAGGGAAATAAAACTAAAAGACATTTAACTTGTACAACCTTTTTCTTTATCCATAAGCATAAAGAACTGTTGAAAATCATTATTCGAATATTGCTAACGCTGTCCACACTTTTTATTTAAGAAAATGGTGATTTCATCCCTAATTGTTTATTCTTTATAATTATTTAATATTATATGTGAATAAGAAAGAAAAGTAAACAGATAATTATTTTTTTCCTTTATATATATGAGGAGCATAGTGTTCTGTTAATTTAACCTGTGATCAATCGTGTGGGGTGTTCTCTTCACCCCGGCAATAATATTAAGTTAATGTAGGTATTTTAAAATGAAAATTTTGTAGGTTTAGTTTAAATTAATGTTAGTCTCATTTTTATGCAATAAATTTAATAATTTTAGTTGTTATTACAATAAACAACTTGTACTTTATAAAAATATATCATAATTGACTAATTTTTTTTTTCATATTTAAATACACGTGTTAAAAGTTTGGGGTGTTTTCTACGCCCCGCGAGTAACGACGGTAGCAAAAACAGACGCGAGTGACAGCGGGTTAAAACTTATGAAAATAATGACCATACAAAATTCTGTCTTGTTTTTGATATTCATGTGTGATTCCCAGGAATCTTTCTAGATCTAAATAAATTCTTATGGTTTCGAAATTGAGGAAAATATGGAGAGTATATTTTGATTTTTTTTTTTTGCTCTATGATGAACTTAAGGTAAAATGAGTTTGTTGTTGCAATAATTTTCCACCTTTTAAATAAATGCTTGCAAGTATGAAAAATATATTAACACTCCATTTAATTCCACAAAACTCTACATGTAGCTCCAAAGAGAGAGGAGATTACTGTGGGCTTTTTTGTGAGACCCATCTCTAATGAAATTTGGATTATTTTGTAGTAACTGTATGCAAGTTTAATGTATAATTAACAATATTGTGTAGATAAAAATATGTACTAACATTTATATGTATTAAAAACTACTGTCTTTGTAACATAAAACTACTGTTTGAAAATATAATATACAGTAATAGAATTACTTTCTTTTAATTATGATTGTTTATGAATTTTATGTGTATCTTTTTTTAGAATAACTATTGAGAAAGACACAAAAGTACCAAATGCAGCCATCTTTACTGTCAATAAAGAAGATCATACTCTGGGAAATTTGATTAAAACGTATGTTTCGGTAATTTATCAAAATTAACTATGGTGTTTAAATTGAAATTTTTTTCTCTTTACTTTATATTTTTAATTTTAATCTCTTCTATAATTCTATTATGATTGAATATAGTTTTCATTCTATTATAAAATTTTAGTTTGCTAGTGTTTATTTTTATTAAATTGTAATTTTTTATATAAAAACTTTTTTAAATGATATGCCGTTGTAAATTTATTGTTTAAGTTGATATTTTAAATTGTTCCTTGTATTTTCTCAAAGTATATAGAAAATATGTAATAAAAGAATGTTATCTTGTTTTTTGAAATCTAAACATTTAGTTCCATACAAAAATATAAATGCAAATGTTTCTTATATGAATATGTGTTTATGTTAAATATATGCAGATTGTATATTGTTTGTCATTATTAGTGTTTTAATATAAATTGGGATCAGCTCAACCAACTATGCAATACTTGTCTTTGTACATAGTGCTGGATTTATTATTAGGCAGGCAAGACTTATTTTTACTGAAAATAAAGTACAATACTTATTTTTGCACAAGTTCTACAATAAAGAGAAATAATGTTTTGTATTTTATTTCAACTGAAAAATAACTTAAATATGAGATACAACATATCCCTCCCCCCTTTTCTTCAATCTACTCGTAAATTTTGAAATTTACCGTTTTTCCCCCAGCATGATTGGCAACTAATGTCATGTTATACCCCTCCCTCTCTCCTTGCATCACTTATTTTCCTATTTTTTAAATATGAGTATGTTCCTTTATAAATGTATTTCAAGTGTTCTCACTTTAAACTTGTACAGTTTGGCAGTTGCAAGTTACAACCACATATCCACAATTTATTTCTTTTAATACATAAAACATCTTTTTATATAATAACCCTTCAATTTTACTTCTAAATATGACTAATAAATGGCTGTTCTACAAAATTACAGGCTTTGAATCCTTGCTGGATTTTTGATGTTCTTAAGAAACTTCATAATTGATACTTTATTTAAACAAAGGAAACGAAAATCGATGAAACTTTCCAGTATAATATCAAAAAATTGGTACTTACATATTTACTACGCCATCAACCAATTTTGATAAATGAAAAGAATTGGCCAAACCAAAAGGTTTTTTCCAAATACTTCCATCATTATTATGGTGCAAGAACAGTTTCCGCTACTGGCTGTATATCACAACATTTGGCAACACTTTTTGATTTGATGAAATTGGTTGATGCTATAATATGTAAGTACCAATAAATCCATCAGCGGATAAAATTGCGTAGAAAGCATTTCGATTTTTGTCTTTTTTGGGGGTTATGTACTCGACGACTGTTTACTGCCATAAATCATCTTCATAGTATTAACTAGTTTTAACTTCATGTATTAACTGGTTTAGATGCAATGAAGGACTACATTCATTAAACATTTGCAGCTAAAAATATGTTAATTGTGCCACAGGATTACACAAGCACACTTGCTTATAACATCAACAAATAAATAACATTGCAACCTACATAATCATATAATTTTTAATTCTATGTATTTCATTAAAAATTGTCATAATAAAAAATAAATCTTCACAGCATTAATGGCTGCTAATAATTTTTAACCTTTTTCAATGGCTCAGAGTAAATGAAATTCTGAATTTCACATATCAATTGTTATAATTTCTTACTTATTGTATTTTGAAATGCAGTAAGTGTAAAAATGTACTACTAAGCAACCCGCGCTTTTACCACAATGACATTAATTTTCTTGTTAATCATTTTATTCTTAAATTAAAAATTATTTTTTACTTTTCAGTTTAATTGACTATAAAAAGGTAATAAATTTAAAACTTATCATGAAGACATTGGTGAACCCATTTACAAATGTATTCAGAAAGTTTTAACTTCATAAAAAGTTAGAATTATATGTATTATTTTTACACATTCCATCTATATAAGTTTAACTGGTCATAATGTAGTTAAACTGCTAAACAGTTAAATAGAAAAATTTCGGTTCTTTTTTTGATGTTCAGAGAATTAATACAAGGGGTGATCAAATGAAAAGGTACGAAACAACATAAAAATGAAACAGTTAAATATTTGCATTTTCCGCCAAGGGAGAATGTAGCGAGACATCTCGGGATGCCATTGGAGACTCTGACTGGGATCGGATCATGCGCGGGTGCCCGCATGCGCAGGAGAGAGCAAAGGCTCTTATAAAAAGCGGCGTCCAAATGATGCGAGCACAGAAAAAGCATTAACTCCGATGTGTACTGTGAGACACTCCGACGCCTACGTAGGTCCATCAAGAACAAAAGACCGGGGCTGCTCACGGAGGGTGTGGTTCTGCTCCATGATAACGCACGTACACACGTTCCAGAGTCACACACAAATGGAACTGGACAAGTTCCAATGGGAGACGTTGGACCATCCGTCCTACAGTCCGGACATGTCACCCTGCGATTTCCATGTGTTTGGTCCACTGAAGAAACACCTGAAAGGAAAATGCTTCAACTCGGACGATGTACTCAAGGACACTGTGAAGGACTGGGTCTCGTCACAGCCACAGGAATTCTGGGAATAAGGAATCCTGCGGCTTGTTCATCAGTAGGATCGTTGTGCTCAGGCCTATGGTGTATATTTTGAATAAAGTCTATATTTGTACCCACCGTGTCGTTTCGTACCTTTTCATTTGATCACCCCTTGTAACAATTATTTGTTAATGAAAAATCTAAATATTCCAGTGCTTAAATCTCTTGTAAAAAATTGTATGTTGCTCATATGTTAACTGTATACTTGATACATTTTTTGAAATCCAGGTTTATTCAAATTAAATTTTACATTGTTCTCTCCCTAACTCCTTATTGATGCTTTATTTTTCAGATGCTCTTTAAATAAGAGTCCATGTCTTATGCTACTATGTCCAGACATTTAATATCATAAATTTGAACCATCCCATATATTTTTAAATAAAAATTGGCTTTAGAATTTACCAGCATGATGTTTTTAAAGAATTAAAATTGTTGGTACCTATTTTTATAGTTTATAATAACAATATATATATATATTTTAGGATATTGTTGAATATACTATTTTAAAACAAATATAATAACTATTCAAGATTGTTGAATATAGTTTATTGTTAATGAATGATTCAGTTGTAATACATTCAATTAAATTACTGTATTCAATATTTTAACATTTAGAATTAAGAATACTTCCATTTTTATGAAACGCTTTGTAGATATTTTGCCATAAATTTAAGTCTTGAGAAAATATGATGGAATTATTATCCATACTTTCCAATCTATTTTATTATAAAACAGTTGTTTTACTGTCTTATTTACTCATGAAATACTCAGTTTTTTTTCTTGAATATTTTATAATCATTCATGTTCATTTACAAAACAGCATTTATTTTTTGAAAGGGTATTATAAAATTATTTATACGTTTTGCATGAAAATTTTACTTAAAACTGGTCCAATATTTTCCTGTCCATCATATTTTAAATTCACACTGTGTATTATTCCTAAACTTTAAAAAAAAATACCTGTTTAGGAACAATTTATTTCTTGGAGTATCAGAAGTTGAGATGGGACAGCAAGTCTCATTGTAGGTTTTGAGAGCTCTGGAAATCATGGAAAATATTCAAGTTTTTTTTTAGCTTAACTGCAAAATACGGATTCTTGTTTTTGGTACAAATATCTTATTTTCCTGACCACTAGAGCAGGGTAATAAAAGCATATGCTATCTGAAGATCCACTATAAATGTATATTGGTAAATAACATGTATATAATTAGTATGTAGAAGTTTCAAAAAAATATAATAGTAAAAAAAGCCACTTCCACATTTGAATTACTATTCACCCATCATTGAATTGCGTACTCGCTACTGTAACAAATAATTTCTATGGTCAATACTTTCTACATTTACTAACTACATATGGTTTATTCCTCATTTAAATAAAAAAATACTTATTTATAAAATTTTTCTGTAATTAGTTATTGTGCATGTATTAGCTTCACTAATCTCCTAGACCAGAGTTTCCTAAACTTTTTTGTCTCATAGACTCCTTGCCATACTTTTCTGGTTTGCGGTAGACCCCCGCTTACTAAATATTGAATGTTTGCAAATTCATCAACTTAAATGCATTTTTGATTGCTAGTATAGAGCTACTTACTTGGAAAAAATTTTAATTTTTAACTGTAGTGAAGTGTACTGTGAAAAACTTAAGAAAACAAACACATCTTAGATTTAAACATTTATTTATTAAATTAAAATTTAGTACTTGTTACATAAAATAACTGAGCAACAAACAAATGGTTTTAATGAGAGGGATGAATCTGATGCTTTTTAACAAATTTTCAACATTTGGCAATAATTTTGTTAGGTTGAATTTTAAATCTCCACACTTAGTAGCATCCAGTCTTTTTTTTTTTCAATTATTATTATTATGAAGATTGGCAACAGCGCTGAAATTCCTTTTTACTTGGAAAAGTAGTTAAAAACTTTCTCACAATACTCCATAATTCAAGATCGATAAATGTGTTTATATTATAATAAAACATTATGTAAGTAAATAAGTAACTCTCCTTTGTGTATGTGGGGTATTTATTTCATTCATTGAAAGTTAAAACTAAAGCTACGAACTGTTAAAATGAGAGTCACAATTGTTTATCCCCATGAACCCCTATTTTTTTTTTCCTCTTGACATAGACCCCTGGGGGTCGATATAGATCACTTTGAGAATCATTGTCCTAGACTATTATTTTTTAAAGCATTTTATGTCTTAATTTGAGTTTTATTTGTTTAAAATGAAAAAAAAAATCTGAAGATTTCACTAATATTCCTATTACTTGTACTAGAATGATTTAAATGTACTTTTTTTTTTTTTTAATCAGTGTAAGAAATAAGGATAATTTAATGTCAAAAAATTGAATTACAATGAAGTTTTTAGGAAATCATTTGTTCTATTAAATTAAAATAGTTACATATGATTTCATTTTATTTTCTTTAATTTGTTATTCATGGGGAACTGTTGCTTTAAATTCTTTTCAATATTATATGTACAGAATAAATTTCGTCTTCCCTTTTGAGTTGTATATGAGACTGTATTACTTTGTATTAAAATTAATTATGTTACCATATATATATATCAGGATGCTTTCAGTGGGATATTTCACAATAGTATTCACCTCAGTTTGCAAAGTATTTCCAATGTAATGAGGCAGTTTCATAGAATTATTTTTAACTGATAAATACTAAATTAGCATGCCTTTTTTCTGAAATTCCCAGGTCTTTTAATTTCAAAGTGTATATTTTTTATAAGATAAATCACTCATTTTTTTTCTAGATTTAAGATTAATCCTTGTGTATTTACCCCTAAATCCTTTCTGGTGTGCTTTGTCTTTCTGAGTGAAAAAATAACTATTATGTATATACAACTGATTTTTTCCCCTTTATAAATATATGTAATCTTTTAATAAGAATATTGCAATATTTAGTTTTACATTTTGATTTAGTTTATCAAGAAAATTCACCTGAATAAACTGAGACATTTGCTTAAAATTATGCAAGCAAAATAATATTTTTTACTTAATTTTCTGTCATTTAAAAGTTGTTAATATATATATTTATACCATATATATGATCCTTCATTCATTTGAACTAATAGCAATATTCTTCTATGTGTGACTTTATTATTTTATATTATTTATTGTCTAAAATTTAAATATCTGAAAATACAATTCATTAATCTTATTTTACAGATATTTAGCATTTTTTAATGATATTTGCATGCTTTCTTAAATATTCTGATTAAAAATCCTGAAATTTATTTTAAATGATGTACTAAGACTTAAGATTTTTGACTTTTTATGTCTTTCAATTTTGAATATATTTTGGAAGTATTTCACTCTTTTGATGTTCTTTAAAATGTTTACTTTGTTATGGATCTTTGTGTACCTTTTTTAAAAATATGATTTATTGTATGTCTCAGTTAAAAGTAATTTTTTACTATTTTAAGTTAAAGAATATTTTTTTTTCTTTTATAGGCAACTTTTGAAAGACCCAAATGTTCTTTTTGCTGGATATAAGGCTCCTCATCCATTGGAATATAAGTTTTTACTCCGAGTACAGACTGTACTAGAATATTCTCCTCAAGAAGCCTTTACAAATGCAATCACTGATTTGATCAGTGAACTCTCTCTTCTAGAAGAAAGATTCAGGGTTTGTGTTGATTTTTTTATACTGCTTTTATATTCATGTGTTGTCATTTTTTTAAATGAAAATTATTTTTGTAGTATACCAATTACAGTAGATACAATTTTGTAAAATGTTATATTGAATATAAGATATTTACATAAACACACATTAAAACATATAGAACTTATTGAACTAAGTCAAAAAATAAGTCTTCAAAACTTAACAATTTTATTACAATTTAATTGTAAATATTCAAATTATAAGTTAAACATTTTTTTAGTATTGTGATGAATATGAAATTTTACAAAATTTCTACTAATTTCTTGATTTTTATTTTTTTTTTTGTGAATTAATTATTTTTTTAATAATGAGGGAACATTGTTGTCAATCAGTAAATTAAAGACTTTTGACATTCTAATATATTAAACAAAAAGATATAAAGCTGGGAAAATTATTCAGTAAAAAGAAAATAAAGTAGTGTTGCTGATTATATATGAATAAGGGAAATTGAATAAACATGATTGTTTGATTATAATAGATTTGAAAATATTGTAAATATAATTAGCAGACTTCTTACATTCTACATTTTATTTTTGTTTATTAGTTTCAATTGAAATGTTAATCATTTAATTAATTGTTTTGTCTTTTATATTATAAAAATTCCACATTTACATCATGTGTCAATTACATCAAAGGAGAGAGAAAAAAACATTTTGTCACATATAGTGCTTGCTTTAAAAATGTTACATGTGTTTTCTCTAATCATTATATTATTTTAAAGTGTGGTATTATTAAATGAAGTGCTAAATACATTCTTACTTAATCTTTTGAACTGATAAATAAAATACTTTTTTTTATACTCTATTTCAATTTCAGGAGGTTTGTAAACTTTTTTTTTACTGAAACAAATTTTATATGAAATGTGATAAAAAATAATGTTATTAAAATCTCACTTTCAAGAAAAGAATGTCCTTGGGTTCAAAGTAAAAATATGAAATTTAGTTTAATTAAAGGAAGTAACTGATGACCTTTCTTTACACTTAAATGTTAAAAACTTTTGTAAATATTTTGTGATGTGTCAGATATTGTTATAAGTACCATATGAATAATGTTTTTCTCTTTTTAAGAATTTAATATCTCATCATATTTTTCCCCTCCCTAATTAAAGAATGAAACTAGACATTAGTAAAATGTTGTTGTTCACTTATGGTTCATTTTTATTAAAGTTTTTTTATAATCTTCTAAATAAGTATCCCTGCTTCTCTCTTTGTATATATATTATATACTAGCACTTTTTTTATTGTCTATAGAATTTCTTTTAATCTTGTGTAGTACACAAACTCAATGTATTTATGATCTCATTCTTGAATATAATTTATTTTAATAACTATATCAGAAAATTATGTATTTTAAGGTAAAATTTTTTAATAATTATTTATTTTGTATAAATTTCTATTAATGCTTGTCATTAATATTTTAGGAAGCTGTTAGAGAAAAACAAGAAGGTTTGGATTAAACATGATCTAGAATTGATGATTTCATTTTGTGTTGTGTCAGTGTCATCAGATAAACTTCCCTTTTACACTCCATTTTTCATATAATTGAAGTTACTGTGCTGTGGATTATTTTGTAGGGTTATCTTCTGGTTTCTGCAAAATAGTTGATGTGTAAGCTTGATGTCGTAACATCTGTTTGATGTAAAGATTGTGTCATTTGAAAATTTTGTATATAAAGTTTCAATAAATTAAATAAAAAATTTGGGGGTAAGAATCTTTTTTGTGTATTATTTTTATCCTTAAGCATTAGTGCTTTAATTTTGCTTGCATCATTACTAATTATTACATGTAAGTATATTTTAAAGTTATTTTTATGAAGAATTATTGAGTATTATATAATAAATGTTTTTAAAGCTTGATTGTGCACAAAAATATGCACAAATATTGATTACTACAATGTACTTAGATAGATTGCTTAAGGGTCTTGTATTTTATGGAAAAATCATTAGGTACAATTATGGTTAGTTAATGTTTTTTTAATTGGCTGTTAAAGGAATTTGGAAATAGATTAGTGTATGAAAACATTTATTAATTTATGAAGATATTTTTAGTACTGTTGCATGTGAGTTATTTCTTTTTAGATCTTGTAGAATTAGTTATCTTGATTTTTGCATTGTATATTCATATAGTTGCATGCTTAAATTTTATGTTTTTTTATATTTTAGAACAAATCATATTTTTACATAAACAACTATTGGACTAAGGTGTATCTTCCTGCATGTTTTATAACAATTAGGATTTTAATTTCAAAATATTGTATCATATATTATTTGTTATATTATATGTCTTATGATTACTTTTCCTCTCTTTACCTTATATCCATTAATTTCATCAGTCTCTTAAATTACAATATGTATGTTTATGAATAAATAGTATATTTCTATATAAAAATTTTAATTTTACATATTGTCATAATACTGGTTTGTAATACTTGCATATTTTATTCAATAAAATTGAATAACATGTCCTCCTTTAGTTGGTACATTGATGATTACAGTACTTAAAGTTGGTGCATATCTGTTGTATTTCGTGTGTGTGTGTATATATATATATATATATATATATGTTCTATTAATTAATAGTTTGGATGTACCTTTTGATATAACTATTTTGGAACATTTTCCTGTACATATATATTCTGTTAAACATTTATCATGAATTAATTAGATAATAATACTTGTAGTCATCCATAAAACATTTCATTTTAAAATATATATACAATCAGACCTCCATTTTGCAAACTTTTTCCAGGTACGAAGAATATTTTACTATTTTCTTCGTAAAATAACCTCCTAATTGCGAAGTGCATTTTCTATTCAATGAAATTTTCCTCTTGTGATTCAATTTTTTCCCCCTCCCTTTTTTGAAGTATTTCAAATTATTCTCTTTTTTAAAACATTTTGAGGGGATCAATGACCTAGTACTGGTTTTATCAGGCTCTAACTCACCGAAAGCAATAAAATTGCAGCAATTTTTCAAACAAAATTAATAGATTTTATCAGTAATTAAATTTAAGGACACATGATAATGTATGCTTAAAATTGTTGCTTATGAAATAATGTATATTTAAAATTAATTGTTGTTTTAAAAGTAGAAAATGTCATTAAAATTCATTAATTTTAATATAAAATTTTTATTAAAGTTGAAAGTGTACCATGTATTTCTGGACAGTTTTTTTTCTTGTTTTCCTTACAGATTTCATTTTGATGGGTAAGATATATAAAATAAACATATTAATTTACAAAAACAGAATGAATATTTACTTTTTTTACTAAAATATAGTGTTTATGAATTTAAAATTTATTTTATGTGGTGTATGAAGTATAATAAAAAATGAATTTCTATATTTAACCACACACACACAATTTTCCACATAATGAACTTTTTCGGGGAATTAGTGACTTTATTGAATAGAGGCCCAACTTTATATGTAAAAGTGATGTCATTCATTTTGAAAATTTCTTGCAACTTTCTGCATTCAAGTCTGATTAGCATAAGATTGTTGATGCTGCAAGGCTAACTTGATGATAAGGTCAAGCTGTAGTTATTTGATTTTTAAGTGAATGTATATGAATGATCTTACATTATATGAGTACAATGTTTTTGTTTTTCTATAGACAAATTTAATTATTGGTGTTTAGTAATATTTATTAAGTTTTTGTAGAAATTTACTGTGCTCCCCTTGTAAGTATCCATTTTGTGTAATCTTCATAACAGTATGTTTTTGGGTTTCTGTTGCAATTTATAACTAAATAACAACTATACTTTGAAAAAGAAAACTATTAAAGAAAATTTAGTACAATTTTTTCTTAAGTTTGAAATTTAAGGTGTTAATCATTGATTATAAAAGAGGAATTTTAAACTTGAAATTTAGTATAAGGTTTTGTACTTAGTTTTAAAGAAAGGTAGGATTTTTTTAAAATCTGGCATAAAAAAAATAAACAATTATTCTTACATTAGCTTTTAGTAATTTAGGTGCAATTGATTAATCCATGATTTTACTGTAGCTTTTTATATTTTCTTGGTATGCAAGAAAAATATGAATTTAATTAATTTCATAAAGAGTTTTATATATATATATTATTTAAATGAGATTTATAATGGGTAGATGGACAAATAATCTCTGGATAGTGTGATGTTAAATTGTCATTATTGAGTACTACTAGCAAGATCTGTATTATGGTATATGTGGTTATGGTTGAAAACTGGTAATTAACAATGTTTCTGTCAAGTCCTAGTGCTGCTAAAAACCTCCCTGTAGAGGGGTTGATACATGTGTTAAATCTGTCAAGGCTCAGAGTCCTTATCTTTGTGATGTGTAGAAATTTGGAGAGGTATGTATGAGGTAGTTGTTGCTTTTAACTATTTAAAATTTAAGAGTTGTGTTGCCAAAAGCCCTCATGTTGTTTTAGAGTTGGATAATGTCATAAGAAAAATCATCTATACAAATAAATAAAATTGAAGTGTCTGTTTGTAATTTCAAATTAGCAGCTTTTTACTTAATGCACTAAAAGTATATACGGTACTCATAACAAAAAACCAATTTTTGTCTGTTTGTTCCGGCTAATCTCGGAAACGGCTGGTGCGATTTTAAAAATTCTTTCACTAATGGAAAGCTACATTAACGGGGAGTAACATAGGCTATATTTTATTCCCGTATTCTTACGGGAACGGAAACTATACGGGTGAACGTGAAACTGAATGCCAAGATGAACGCCAAGCTGAGCTAATGAAGTCGTTTTGGTTACTGGCGACCGATGCTCTTCATGAGACATAATAGTGTTATGCGCACATGATAATACGCTGACATGTGCCATAATTTTTTTTTATGATAGTTATCTCACTGTTCAGTTAAGTAGAGCATCGGCTGTTTCGGATGCACTTTTAAAAATAATATATCAAGGCTTCATAAGCAAAAAGCAATGCAAGAAACAAAAAATTGATAAGTTTTACGGTTAGTTTTAATCCTTTCTTTTTTTTTTTTATTTACATTTTTAGTCACATTTAAACAATAGTTATTATAATCCCAATCTATATCTATACAAATAAATAAAATTGAAGTGTCTGTTTGTAATTTCAAATTAGCAGCAATTGTTTGCGGGGGTTTAAGGGGCGTTAGAAATTCCGATTTTTAAGTTATTAGACGTACAGTCTTGAAACTTAGTAAGTAGATTCCTCTCATAGGGTAGAGATACGCTACAAAATGGGTTTCGTGAAAATTGCCCTCAAGTGGCGTTGCGGGACTTAAGGGGCGTTATAGATAATTATTTTCATTTTTAAACTATTAGACGCACAGTCTTTATATTAAATCTATATATATATAAAGGAGAAAAGCGACTCACTCACTGACTGACTAATCACGATATATCAGGAACTATTCAACCTACAGATTTGAAATTTGGTAGACATGTTCCTTTTATGGAGTAGAGATCAGCTAAGAACGGATTTTTTGTCAAATTCGAATCGTAAGGGGCGTTATGGGGGTTAAGGGGCGTTATAAATAATTGTTTCCATTTTCAAACTACTCGATGTACAATCTTGAAATTAGGTAAACAGATTCCTTTCATAGAGTAGAGATCCGCTACAAAATGAGTTCGGTGAAAATCGACCCCCAAGTGGCGTTGCGGGGGCTTAGGGGCCGTTATAGATAATTATTAACATTTTTAAGCTATGAGACGCAAAGTCTTTATATTTGATAAATATATTCCTTTCATAGAGTAGATATCAGCTACAAGATGGGTTTTGAGAAAATAGCCTCCCCAAGTGGCGCTGCGGGGGATTAAGGGGCGTGATAGAAAAATATTTTCGTTTTTAAACTACTTGACCTACCAGCTTGAAAATTGGTAGGCATGTTTCTTTCATGGAGTAAATATCCGTTACAAAATGGGTTTTGGGAAAATTGACCCCAAGGTGTGTTAAGGGGAGATATAAATAATTATCTATATATAAAGGAGAAAAGCGACTCACTGACTGACTAATCACGATATCTCCGGAACTGTTCAACTTACAGACTTGAAATTTGGTAGACATGTTCCTTTCATGAAGTAGAGATTAGCTAAGAACGGGTTTTGCGAAATTCGAAACGCAAGGGGGGTTGAGGGGCGTTATAAGTAATTGTTTCCATTTTTAAACTACTCAACGTACAATCTTGAAATTGGGTAAGCAGATTCCTTTCATAGAGTAGAGATCCGCTACAAAATGAGTTTGGTGAAAATCGACCCCAAGTGACATTGCGGGGCTTAGGGACGTTATAGATATTTATTTCCATTTTTAAACTATTAGACGCACAGTCTTTAAATTTGATAAATAGATAGAGTAGAGATCAGATACAAGATGGTTTTTTGGGAAAGTAAAAGTGGTGTTGCGAGGGAAGGGGGGTTAAGGGCGTAATAGATAAATATTTTCGTTTTTAAACTACTTGACCAACCTGCTTGAAAAATGGTAGACATGTTTCTTTTATGGAGTAAATATCCGCTACAAAATGGGTTTTGGGAAAAATGACTCCAAAGGGGTGTTGCAGGGGGTTAAGGGGAGATATAAATAATTATTCCGATTTTTAAACTATTGGACGCACAGTGTTGAAATTTGGTAAGCAGATTCCTCTCATCGAATACAGATACGCCACAAAATGCGTTTCGTGAAAATCGACTCCCAAGTGGCGTTGAGGAACGTAAGGGGCGTATATTTTTCAATACAATCGAATTCTTAATGCTAGGACTTAAATATCAAAAATTTATACATATATATAACCAACAATAATTTATAAAACATCATGAAATACCCAGCGAAGCGGGCGGGTAACAGCTAGTGTTTAATAAACATTTATTTATTTTTTTTTTTACGAAAACATTGTAATTAAAATGTAAACTAAGAATACATTTTGCTTTTAAATTCTTGTGTATAGTATATTGTTCTTCCAATTTCCAGTGCTCTATGGAGATGAAAATAAAACCATTTAAACATTATCTTTAGTTTGTTTTGGGCATTGATTTCATGTGAAAAGAAAACATCATGCACAAGTACTTTTATGACAAAAATGTTATTTACTTTCCACTTTGATATTTCCAAAAAAAGGTGGAATATATTGAATGTGATTTTACACAAAATGATATGAAATGCTTAAATTAAAAGAATCTGCAATAATTTATCTATCTCATTCTTCTAATTTTGTTCCTATTCTCTTTGCATAGTGAATTAATAACATGTCTTTAAAAAAGGAACATAATAACATTCATATTTCCTGTTGAAAGTCACAAATTAATAGTACATGCACTTTATCAGGACCCATTATCATTTTGTCCTTTTTCTATGTAAGTCATTGGCAAAACGTCAAAGTTTATACTACTTCCATTGGCACTAGATTGAAGTAAAGTGGTATTGTGTACATCAAATTTTACTCCTTGCTCATGGTAACGTAATGCTAGTTCTACAATGGCTTTGTAGCTGTCAATAGTATGTTTCATGGAATCATTAAAGGGTTCAAAATTCAAATGCTTCTTGGCTCGTCGAAAGATGCCATCTCTGTTACGAATAATGCACTGAAATGCATTCCAAGTTACATTGACATCCAAGAATTTCAATAAGCGAATGAGTTGACCTGGTAACTCCTCTGTAATTGTTTCATATTTCAAGACAAGCAATGGACCTTTGAACTGAAGCCAGTCTAAAACACTTTCCATCCATAACTTGCCATGGGTTTGGACAAAATTTGGCCAAGCTGGAAAATAAAGAAGGTCATAAGTAAAATAAATCTAATAGCACTAAATTAATATTTTTTTAAATTTTGCAACAATGCATGTTTGTATTGAGATTGCCAATGTTGAAAGCAATAGAATTTTAATATTTTATTAATGGGATACGTTAATTTTATACACTCAAGAGCCAAAACATTATGACCACCCCCTACATTTTGCAATGAACTCGCCTGGATGTCGTGGAAGTGGTATTTAACTGCTGCTGGAGAGTCTGAAGAATCATTCTTTCACTTACTTCTATGTGTGATGAGAAAGGCTGCGGATCTAAGTGACTTTGATAGAGGGCAGATTGTAATGGCTCAGAACAAGTATTTCCGAAACTGCACGACTCGTAGGTTGTTCGCGATCTACAGTTGTTAGTACTTATGCAAAGTGGATGAATGACAGTGAAACCAGCAGTAGATGACATGGTGTTGGACGTCCACACGCTATCAAAGAAATAGGTCGTCGGAGACTGTCTCGCATGGTGAAGCAAAACCGGAGCCAGACAGTGGCTCAGCTGACAGCCCAATACAATACAGGGCCAAGTAGAACAGTTTCGGAGCACACTGTTGGATATGGGGTTACGCAGTAAACGTCCTACTCGTGTGCCTTTGTTGACCAAGCGTCATCGCCGCCTGCGCTGGGCCCGGGAACATAGCGACTGGTCCATGGATCAGTGGGAGAGAGTTGCCTGGTCAGATGAATCACGCCGTCTTCCAGGCGAACAGTTGCTCCCAAAATGTACAGTAGGTCATACACAGGCCGGTGGTGGCGGTATTATGCTTTGGGGAACGTTCTCTTGGGTGTCTCTGGGACCCGTGGTTGTGGTAGAGCAGACCATGAATGCTACAGTGTATCTGAACATCATTGTGGACCAGTTGCACCCTTACATGGCCTCTGTTTTTCCAGCTGGAAATGGAATGTTCCAACAGGACAACGCCCCGTGTCACAAGGCTAAAATTGTGTTGGAGTGGTTTCAGGAACATGATGCTGATTTCCAGTTAATGTCCTGGCCGCCTAACTCACCGGATCTCAATCCAATAGAACACATTTGGGATGTCATGGGACGGCAGCTCAGAGTTTAAAGACCACCAATTCGTAATATCTCGGATTTGCGTGACCGTTGCTTAAACATATGGTACAATCTGTCTCCGGCCATCTACCAAGGACTTGTGGCATCCATGCCAAGGCGGGTTGAAGCTGTGTTGCGCGCCAAAGGTGGGCCAACTCGTTATTGACTGGTGGTCCTAATGTTTTGGCTCTTGAGTGTAAGATTTATTGGATGAATTTGGCTGTAAAAAATAAATGCTTTAGTTTTCTTTAGAAAAGTCTTTTTTAATAGTAGAAATGGAAGTCTGTGCTTCCCACAAACTGTTGTACGATTTCTTCTAACTCGATTATACACAGTAGAAAAGGTCAAGAAAATGTAATATAAAGTTTTTGTACTGGAAGGTAGAACATAAATTTTTTCTGTCGATTCTTAGTGTGTGTGTTCAGCTTCTTTTATATTGAATTTTTTAAATTTGAACGAAAGACGAAGTGCAATTTTATGTCTTTGTGAAAGCCATATTTTCTACTAAAGAACTTTTTTGTTATTTTTCCGTTTCTGGTGCAAGTTTTTTTGCAAAAGCTAGCCTTTATATCAGTAGTAACCAACCTTTTTAGGAAGAGTGCCACTTTCAGATAAAAAAAAATAATTTCTCGTGCCACTTCCAGCTTTTCGAAGGAATAAAAAGGGGGGGGGTTCTTTTAGCCTTATGGGTGACTTTTAAGCACATTTTTAATGCAAGTCTAAGTAGTAGAAATGTAAAAACAATATAATAATTGAGACCAAATTTAAATTTTATTGTTAATCAGTTCAGTTAATTTTGACCGATATTTTTATTTTATGTTCATAATAGAAAACATTTGTTCACAAACGTATGTTGTTGTAGATTCGAATCAATATCCAACAGCCAAATCGTGTAAATTTTAAAAATTACTTGTTAGTACAAATTTTAAAAATTCAATAGAATTTCTTATATTTGCTTTTTAATCTAATATAGTGCTGTATACAAAAATTTCGATTTGCATTTCATCTGGGTAACAGTTAACATTTTAAAGAGAAATTAAAAAAAGATCTGCATTTTTTTTTTTTTATAATCTTGGAAATTATTAAAACTCCACTGAAAGAATCCTGCAAAAACGGATATTAAATTTTTAAATCACTCACGGTTAACTTTTTTAGATAGTTCCAGAATTAATGTGAAATATGTTAATTTTTTTGTCTCCAAAATCAAGACAAAAAAAGCAAAAGAAGGTATTTAACCAACTAGGGAGTATGAGAAATAGTCTTTTCTCTGTAACCTTAAATGTAAATGTCCCATAACATCGGTAAGGAAAACGAAATCACATAGGCTGTCTTCATTCCAGAATAGCAAGTACTCACTGGGCAATCCAGTGTTTTTTTCCAGGTATTTTATAAAACGCTCCCTCAAATTCCAAAATCTCGCGAGTGAAAAAATATTTGGAAAGCCAACTCGGGCACAACAATGCAGGCGCGTTCTGTAAACGATAAATTTCTACTATAACTCGTTTAAGTTTATTTAAAATAAATTTTCAGGTTTTTTTTTTCCTCGTCTAAAACAACCTCATTTCAATAAAATTGTAAAAAAAAAAAATTTCTTATTATCTTTTCAAATTTGCTATTAAATCTTCGCTTGCCACTGTTACAACTCCGCCTTAACACACGTGCCGCGGGTTGGCCACCCCTGCTTTAGATCGGTGGGATATATGGTTGCCAGATCATTCTCTGGAACTAACCAGAATGTTTCTCAAATATATTTGTGGCATTGCGCATTATCACCATGGTAAATTCGATCATTCTTTGGGTCAATGAATGGCTGCAAATGATCTCCAAGTCGCTGAATTTTACCATTTCCAGGTAATGATTCGTTCAATTTGACCCAGAGGACCTAGACCACACTATAATAGAGCTATTATTATCCCTATACTGTGCCTTGCTGACAATTTCAATTCATGCAGTGGCTAAGTGACAGAAGGAAGAGGAGATTAAACTCTCACCACCACCATAAGGATTGCTGCATACTAAAATTTTAAGCACTGATTACTTCTGTTATAATTTTTTTTAAATTTTAATACCTCTTCAAGAAAAGTGTTATTTGAAATTCTGTACTACACATATGTTATTTTCACCTTGAAAATAAACTTTAAAATTAGTTTAGAAACATGAGATGAAGTGGAACTCCTCCCCCTTTCCATTCAAAAAAATTTCTTGCTACATTTCTGCGTCTGTGTATCGCACTTGAAGTTTACCATAAGCGCTTCCCAGCTTAAATCAAGTTTCATCTGGAAAAGCAACGTTTTGCCAGTCATGTAGGTACAACTAATATGTTTGAGCCTAAATGAGGTGCTGCAGCTTATGGCATGTTGTTACAGGATTCGTTAATTTGCTGCCATATTCCATCAACTCCCAATTTCGCTACACTGTCCTCGGATACATCTATCATACATCCCACATTGATTGTTATTTGACACAGTTTTGCTTTCCGAAATATGCGTGTGTGTAAAGAAGAAGCACTAAGGTGGTCTGGGAATAAAACATTTACAGAAATATTCACACCTAGGTTTCCGGCTATTACAAAGAATGTGTCGTTAGTTTCACGGACGTTTCTGATAAAGCTGTCCTACGAAAACAAGATTTCTGTTATGGCTCGTGAATTTTTCCACTTAAAGAATAGAATATACGGCGTTAACGATGTGTTTTTTTTTTGCGTTCAAAGATGCCCGCGAAATTTGAAATACAGCATGGAAGAAGCTGTAAAACCGTTTAAGTGGTGAAGTTGTCAAGGTAGTTGTTGCCTCACGGATATATGTCGTGGTCGCGGTAACCTAGTGATTACTATTACGAACTCGTGGCTGACGTTGTCGAGTTGCGGGCTCAATCACTGATTCCACTGAAGACCTGCCGTGTGGAGGGACTGAAGCATGTTAAATCTGTCACAGCTCAAAGGACGTAGTGGGATAATTAGAAGAGTGGTATGCCAGCTAAGTTGTCGTCCTCGTCACTTGATGGTGATTGAAAATTATGAACCCCTTCACCAAAAACCCGCGTGTTGTTTTAGCATGACTTTAATAAACACTCACTCACAGACACGGGGCTTTGGAGGCAGTAGTGCGCATTTATTATTTTTACAGATAGGAGTTCCATATAGCCCCGCCCGGAAGGTCACCGAAAATAGTTTTTTTTTTCTTTTTTTTTTTCTATTCTAGTACAAGATTTGGAATATCCAACAGATGCGTGATACGTACAAGCAGGACAGGTGCACAACAATTGCCACACTAAGTAACTTTCATTCTATTGTCCTGAACACTGTTAACAACTATTTCTCTTATGGCATTTAGTCAAAAACAATTTCTGCAAATTGAAATGTTTGATGTTTTTTTCCCATCCGTTACCATTAATTTTTCGCTACAATTATTTAATGTGGTTCGATGACATGGTGATGAGAAAAACTAGTCAGTAAATGTTCAAATTCTTCTTGTATTCCGGGAGGGTAGTTTCTTTTGTGTTAAATTTGCTGTTGATTTTCATAGTAGACAATTTTTTGAGTGATTGGCCTTTTTTTTTTATCCCAGTGGACATTTTTTTAATTATATTTTGAAATTTCATGTGTGTGTGAGTTCACCCTATGTATAGTCCATGAAATGCTTTGCATCGTTTTCTAAATTAATTATACCATATATCTGAAGAGTATAAAGTTTTAATGATGAGTTTAAGAAAATATATTTACACTTTACTGTGAGTATGTGATTTCTCTACGGGAGGTAAATTATAAATTCGCAATAAATATAATAGAATGCGACGACCACGCACACAATTATAGAACGTGAAATAAAACAAAACACTTTTGACTGTAAAAATAAACGATGCTTTTATATTTCAATGGCCGACCAAGTTGAGGCATCAGCAATCACTGAATCCATTAAACTATGTAGCTTATCGTAATATATATTTATATATAAGTGGTTTTGTTAGAAAATCAGTTAAACTTTTCTCAGAATTTAAATATTTTAGCTGAAATTTTTCGTTATAACTTTTGAACAATAAATTGCTGCTTGATTATCATAATACTATTTAAGGACTTTTTAACTCAATTAAATTCAGGTCCTTTAAAATTCTGTAACAGTAGATAACATATTTTGCAATTCCAGTTAAAGTTATAAATTCAGCTTCCGCTGAACTCTTAGACAATACATTTTATTTCTGAATTTCCAAGATATTGGTTCATTTCCGCACATACAAAACAATGTATCCACTTGTAGGATGTTTCTCAAACAACTTACAACCTGAACTATAGAATCCGAATACATAGTAACATTGTATTTCGAGTATTACATAAATATATCTTATAATGTGGTAGTTTCAAATACATAATTTAATATCAATAACTAGTATCCATTAATGATATGCGCATCCAATTCATAATTGTGATATAGGTGTATGGCAAATTCAGTATTCGGGCGGTACCTATTTGCAATACAATACAAACACCTAATTAAAGTTCTATACGGTATTTTTCTCGAGTTCTTTTCTCTATCTCATTTTCCTGTGTTCTACCTGGAAATAAACAACATACTATAAAGGCAATGTAACCTGCTTTTTAGGTAAATTTTTTAACTTTGTTATTACTCGTAGCTTATTAATGTATAAATTCTTATGTTGAATGTGCGCACAGTTTGCTCAAATTATGTATCTGCCGGTTCCAATAGCGTTATTTGTAAATTTATATTTATTCTTCTAATTGAAATTTCGAGATGATTGTTTAACGAAAACTATGTCATATTATCAACATACAGCTATAAAATACAATCCCTTTTAATATCTAAACTGTTACATAGTTCATTTGGATTGTAATCAAGATTTAACCAAATATGTGATTTAATTTCAAGTTCTATTTTTTACTACTTTGATGCAAACCGTAAATTTTCTTATGCAGCCTACAAAAACATTATCTTCACATTCTTTTACCATATATTCTGGTTGCTGCATATACGCAGAAACATCAACATTTCTATACAAATAAGCTCCTTTACATCTATTATCTTATATACAAACTAACAAAACAAAAATATTAAAATGTACAATTGGTGCATAGACGTTAGTAAAATCCCTTTGCTTAAATCCTTAAACATTTTTCAGCAGATAAAGGTTTATAAAAGTCAATGTCATAGCATTAAACATTTTTCCAAAAGAAAAAGAAAAAAAATAAATAAGTTTATAAAAGTCAATGTCATAGTATTAAACATTTTTCAGCAGATAAAGGTTTATAAAAGTCAATGTCATAGTATTAAACATTTTTCAGCAGATAAAGGTTTATAAAAGTCAATGTCATAGTATTAAACATTTTTCGGCAGATAAAGGTTTATAAAAGTCAATGTCATAGCATTAAATATTTTTCAGCAGATAAAGGCTTATAAAAATCAATGTCATAGCATTAAACATTTTCTTCACACTGTGAACTGACTTCAAGTCAATAAATTCAAGCTGTAGCTCCTCAGATGCTGTATCAATCTCAGTCGTAATGGATAACAGAACTGATTGAATTTAGGCTCAATTTCCTGAATTCTTAAGGCTTTGTCCTCCAAACTCTGCAGATGATTTCTAAGTAGAAACACTTCCAGGTAGTTTGTTTCCCCAACAGTGAAAAACAAAAGACGAATCGTTGATCGCGCAAGTGAAAGAAACATTTGTTCAAAGCGAATTTTCTGACTGCCTTGGCGGGTCGCATAAAAATTTTTGTGAGCCGTTGTTTGCCCACCCCTTGCTTAATCCATTTTTTCCCTGGAGGAATACGAGTCTTTTAAATGTTCTAGGGATTTTAATCTACATATTTTGTTGAAAAAATATTGATATTGCTTACTTCAGCGTTTCTCAAACTGTGGGACGCGCCCCCGTTGGGAGGCGTGATAACTTACAAGGGGTGCGCAAGTATGTAGAAAATTCTAAAACAAAAGATTATTTGAAAAAAGAAAAAGTGTATTGAAAGTAAACAAAATACAATTCTGACGTAATAAAAAATAAAATATACATTTACACTAACATAATATATTTATAAATGTATCAATACTCAATGTATTTGATAATGAATTTAACAATACTAAGTTAAGAACAAGTTTAATAATTACCAGTGTGTGTTATCCCATGGTCTTGCCATATATAAAATTATATACAAAATTAACACTTATCTTGATAATTTGTTTGGTTTATAATTAATCCCTTAACTACCGATTAAAAGTTACGCAATTCGCTCCCAGTGCCACCGGACACACTGTCAAGGTCCGTTTATTGCATTCCATAGTCTTCGGAATAATTTTATGGATAACAGTGCACAGAAAAAAATCGCCCTTCGGAAAGACGTATATATACTTACGGTGGAAATAATGCTTTGGCTGAGTGGGACGTTTATATACGCCGGTGTCACTTAAGAGCTTACGTCGCATTCTAACTTTAGCATCAGAGTATGTATAATTTAATTCAATACATTGTTATTGTATGTCGGGAGGGGGGCGAGGAAAGTTATGGTTGAATATTGGGTCACAAAGATTGAAAGTTTGAGAAGCACTGGCTTACTTTATTTGATTCATCCGCAGAATTCGAACTAATTTGCTTCCTCACTATCAAGTTTTTATTCGAAATGACAGTTTATTGTTAATGGTTTAAAATTAAATTGAGATCAGAATCAATGACTTATCTTCTAGCATCGTTTATTATTCTTTGTTCTTTACGAGGAGGATAACAGTCCGACTACCCTAGTGATAAAGGAGCTCCGAATAACTAATTTTCTGTTTTGTACTCTGGAATAGCCTCATTCTTTACATCTTAGTTTAATTTACATAAAGTAAGTAATGCCGTGAAAAGGAAGGGCTGTATCGTTCACAATTGTAACTTTTACACTTTCTCCTGATTAACTGGAAGCAGTATATTCCTTTCCAAATTCTTGCTTAAGAGTATACAGTCGACTCTCGATAATTCGAAGTTGGAGAAACCAATGAAAAACTTCGAATAATCTAGAGTTCGAATTATCAAGAGGGTAGGGAAAAAAACTCCTAAAATACTCGAAGAGAATTTTTTTTTCCTAACACATTTAAATTTGAAACTATGTAATAAAACAACAATTGAACATATGTATAAAATTTTAAAATAATTTTTAAAAAGTACATATTAATTCAATATAAATATTACACAAAAGTTAAAAGTCCTGTATTAAAAGAATACATTCAAGCACAATCCTACGCATCTCTTCACAATAGTGGAATATGTAGCAAGGCTACGTGTTAAATGAAAGATATGGACGACTGACAACAGGTGCGGTTGGTCCACTTGAAGAAAGAAAGCAATAAAAGTGTATTTTCGCCTTATGAACCGGAAAACACTAAGAAGGGGTAGCAGACAGATGGTCATTAAAGGGGCTATGTTACAGGGGAGACACGCAGAGACAATACAATACAAAACTGTAAGCTGCTACCTGTTTGCTATAGGACTGTACATGTTAGTGTGTGTTCGAATTGTCGAGAGTTTTATAAGATAACTTCGTATTATTGCGTGTTGTAGTCTGGCCAGCCACAGATTTTACTTCGAATTATTGAGTGTACCAAAAGTATTGTTTTAGTTCAAAATATCAAGAGTTTTTTTAGGGACTGAGCTTATACTTCGAATTATCGAGAGGTTTGAGTTATCGAGAGTCGACTGTATTTGCAGGAATATTATGTTGAAGCAAGTTCTTACTATTTATTCAATCGTAGAAGATAATAAAATTCTTAGGAGTAAAGATTATAAGGTAATCCGCCTTTGTGTATAAATTGGATTTGACCAAAAAATACACAAGAGATATTCAGCCTCTCCCGGCTGTACATGAAAATCAGAAGGAGACGCCATGACCCTCTTTTTAACCTGCCGTAAGTAATTCTGTTAATTTAACTCATGAATTAAATTTGTAAATAAATCTGAATAATGTAAAGCACGATATTAAATTCTTGTTACTAAAACTTGGGATTGGAGCTGTTAAACTGTATATGATGGTTATAACTGAAATATTTTTAATTCCTCGAACTTCGTATCAATTGGGTGCCACCACCAGAATCGGTAATTTATCATCGTGAATCATTAAATCTGTCCGGACAAAGTCTTTACGGTTGTAATGAAGTATTATTCCTACTTCCCTCTAGCCCGGCTAGATATGTGGGAGGAACTAATTGATCAGACGACATGATTTACTAAAATTGTTTATTTGTCACAATATTCAACACATACACAATAATAATCTAATTAAGATAATTTTGATCAACTCTTAGAAGACAGGTGATACCAGATAGCGTGGGGATAATATTTACGGACATTCAATTATCTTCCTAATATAACTTATACAAGCTCGTTTTTATCCCGGACGCGCACTAACAATTTAATTCTCTATTTAAACAATGAGCACAGAACCTGAACTCTTGTAATTCTTTATCTATTAAATGAGGCTTTGAACACCAATAGTTGGCTTGATCACTTCTTAGTGATTCCAATTTCACACGTCCTACACTGTTTACGTTCTACTGCCGGATTGCTGGCTTCTCATTAATTCACTTCACATCCAAGCTATTTTCACTTCAGTAAACTTCAATTCTCACTTTAATTATCTTAGATTCTCACTTCACTAACACACCAAAACTCGCGAATGCAGAACATGTATATATTATATTTAATTTGCATAACCACGTTTTCTTACCTTTGGTGAAAGTTGGTTGAAATAATTCTTTCCCTTAAAGAATCCCCAAAGGAGTTAGTTAGAGGACGCGTATAAATCCGTCACACGGTGACTTGGTGAAGAAGTTAGGAGAGTGAGGAATCAGAGCTCTCAAGCTTCGTCCTCGTTACTTGACCGTAGTTCAAAATGCTGAGGTCAGTCACCAATAACTCTCGTGTTGTTATTAAGTGCTGCATTAATAAACACTCAATCGCAGCATCTATTTTAAAGTGATGCGTATAATTTCGGATTATTTTGAACTCATAGGGAAAAATTCTGGATTTATCTATTTCCTTATAGCGACTTAAATTATATGCTAAGTTGTACTATTGATAAATACTTATTTTCTAAACACATAGGTTTTGTTACTGATCAAACTACTAATACTGTTACTAATCAAAGACACAATAGAAAAGTTACTGATCGTTATATTCGAATAATTTTGAATATTGCTTTAACTCTTCTCTAGTTAATAATACAGTTTATTGATGCATGCGTGCACTTCATGATACAAAAGCTTTCATCAAATATATATTCTTGCTGCAATATACTCTGTGTATATTAGCTCTCCCAGTTATATATAGCACCATTAATAACTTTACCACTCGTTTCACTGCAGAGTTTAGGAGAGAAAATAGGATTATTAGAATTAACAAAATCATTGCCATTTCATGCATAAAGTCTGCGCCGTCTATCATTTATTTAGTTCGTTGAAGTATTTCGCATATGACCTTTAGGATAGTATACATCATTTTCTAGTCTACAATATATATATACTATATATATATCCAAATAAAATTCGTGCTAGAAATAGCTAGAAATTGTGAAAACTGAAAATGTCTTAAAATCTCATTTTAAAACTGATAATTTGCAGAGTATAAAAATATATACATAAATACGTTATGTGGTATAAAGTGTTCCTTGCATTTTGAATAATATTATTATTGGTTTTAACAATTCGGCCCCTTCTCTATCCATATAATCTTTTTATTAAATAAATTTGGAAAAAAACTTTTAAACTAAAAAAAATGACTCTTCATTAGTATCAGCTCATAAAATACAAAATAAAAGAAAACAATTCAACAAATTTCAAATAAAATTAATATTGAGAAATAATTATGATCAAGGTGGGAAAAAAACTTTTCAATAACAAATGATGATCGATAAATATTATTTCAGCCTTTATGTTATTTGGGTTGTTTTTTTCATTTATAACTGCGAACTATATTAATCCTGGTCAAGGCCTCCGAACATGTATTTTGTTTCAAGACTTCTCTATTCGCATTATTGCACCTTTGAAACTTTATTAAAAATTCAACTCATGTATTACAGTATCATGTACAGTAGTGCTCTAAATTAAATGAATTTCCCTTTGTTTGATTATCTCTAGAAGAAATCGAAAGATTTTAATGAAATGTATGTACACAGACTATAAACATAATACCGTGCAACAGTTAAAGTACACGGAAATGTGTGTTGCTCACCAATACTAGAAAATGTGAAAGAGAGGGTACAAGACAGAACAAAAAATGAGATAATAGAGCGTATGTAATGTAATGTTTCCCAATGTAATTTCATGCCTGAAAAGAGACAGTTTACGAGTTTTTGTAGCGCAGAGTCGATCCCCCCCCCCTTCTTCTAGCAACGCTATTTTCACTCCTGGATGATTTGGGAAGACAAGCTCTAATTGCCTGACTAATTATGGTAGTCTGGAGATTTGGCGAGCTTATCCATCCTGTGGAAATATTCTTACTTTCCAAAAAATCATCAGTCAGATTAGCCATATGTTGACAAATGTTGCCATCCATAAAAATATCAGAGCCAACTGTATTCGTGAAAAAGGCAATATTGGATTTGACTTATTTGTCTTGAATGTCACACTTTAAAGCTACACAAGGGTTACTGGGGATGGACTTAGATTTTAAACCACGGTCAAACGGCGAGGACGATATCTGAGTTTGCACACCCCATTCTCTTAACTTCCAAATCACGCCCATGTGAAAACTTAGAACATCGATAGATTTAACGTGTAGCCCCCTCTACAGGGTGGGTTTTTAATTGTTGGAAGGCATGTAGCGTGTTTCTAGTACTCTAGTACGTAGAGTTCTGTTAAGCACTCAGAAAAGAGATACACACTTGATTGGTATTGATGCTATCGCCACTGGACTAATGAGTGGCACCAGATACTATTTTCAGAAAAATCCTGATTTTGTTTATGGAGAAATGATGGCCGTGAATGGGTAGAACGACACACCGAGGAACGTCCCCTTCCATCCGCAATCATCGAGTGTTCCACAAAGGTTCATGGTTTGGTGTTGCATGATTTTTGGACAGCTTGCATCTGTTGTGCTCATTACTAGTGATTTAACGTGATACCGATACTTTACACAAGTTATTTTGTCTGTGGTTCGGCCATTCGGACAAGACCCCCCCCCCTCGAAATATTATTACTGCAGGATAAATTGCTCGGCTTTATGAGGCATGACGAATTTTCAATACTCCATTTTACCTGAATGAAATTATCCTTCACTGGAGATCCTTCCAGCTGCCTCTTCCAATCTCTTTCCCATCGAACAAACAGAATCCGTAAAGGATATACGATGTACCGGGCACCACTAGCACATAATGTAAAAAAAAAACTAAGAATTGCTTTGGACTCGACTCGAGGAATATTCCAGGATACCGTTAATAACCTCAATGATAGTATGCCTTGGGTTTTAGAGGCTTGTAAAATAGTGGGGGCTATATTACACATTGAATGAAAAGTTCTCTGTATTTCTGAATACCTCTGCGTATTTTTGTTTCTTTGATCCTCTGCATATGAGTATTACTTCTACTGTCCTTATAATTTTGACATGGCTACGTGCATTCCTTCATAGTATTAAAATTTCACCTTTTAGGGAACGTAAAACTTTGATTAAGTTGAAACTTACATTCTGCATAATCTCTTAAAGATATTACTACAATCCTATTCTAAATAAATTTAATGGAAACACTTTCTTTACTAGAAAAAAATGCATTTCAATTAAATTTATTTGGAATAGGATTATAGTAATATCTTTAAGAGATTATGCAGAATAATTAAGTTTCAACTTCATAACTTTTTTTTAATATTCAATATTTCTTTTCAAAGAAAAATGGAATTATTATTTATAACAAATCTTTTACAAGATTTTTTATACATTTCGCTATTTAAAATTCAAGGGAGCTAACTTTATTTCTGCTCACTTTAAGTGTGAAGTTAAAAAAATTCATAGTAAAATTGTCAATCTTAACTAAATCAAAAAATATTTTCCTTATGTATATATATAAACGATTAATTAAACAAAAAAAAAAGAATAATCATCCAATTCACGTTCTTTTACTACACTCAAATTTAACCCAAGCTAACTTTGCTCATAGGATTTTCGTGTCACGAAAGATGTCAGTTTTAATCAAAATGATGCACGAAAGAGGGTAGAATGTAATGGAAGAAAATATGCCTTCTGATATGATAATGAATATTATTTGTGCTAGAAAAGCAAAAAAAGTTCTGCAAGCTGAATTTGGAGTTCCATACCTGATTGAGTACAAGAATAATCTGCAGCAAACTTTATAACGCCTTCTGTTTTAAAGGTTACTACTCCATCAAAAAGACAAAGAGTATAGTGGTAAGTAGATCAATTGAGTGGTTGGTTATTTATATCCTTCTCTAAAGAAGTACAAATACTATCATAGTAATAAAAGAAACTGACTTAAATAAGACACAATTCAAAAATGGGCAGTTGGTACAGGAAAACGGCGGGTTACTATTTTTTATTTTACTATAAATACAGATGCGATAACTTAAATTCATTTTAAAATGTTAAAAAACTAGAATATTTTCATCAAAATATGAAATCGCAAATTTCGACTCACTTCTGACAAAATCATGATTATTTGTATGCATATCAAAAATTTAAGAAAGTAAATCTTTTTCAGAAGAGTCAGAAAAAGAATTTCTTTATAATTGAATTAAATTTTACAAGCAATCAGGGAAGGAAATTCTTCCCCACAATGTTTGATTCAAAATATGATCCACATACAGTATATGATCATAATGTAGACATATCATTTGGTCTTAAGGAAAATCTTTTAGGGAAAAAAGAACAATGAAAAGAGATCAATATCTGGAACTTTTAGAAAAAAAGATATGCCTTTGGAAGTCTTTCAATGGTCTGT
This sequence comes from Trichonephila clavata, assembly GCA_019973975.1. Taxonomy (NCBI): domain Eukaryota; kingdom Metazoa; phylum Arthropoda; class Arachnida; order Araneae; family Nephilidae; genus Trichonephila; species Trichonephila clavata. The sequence continues at coordinate 68,585 of BMAO01015246.1, read as the reverse complement.
AAATAATTCGGATGTGAATCTTAAATAGAAAACATTTAAAAGAATCTCAGTTGATTGAAAATGACCATTGGAGAGTGGCATCAAGGCACTGATTGAAAAGTATATCAATTCAATTCCTCAAAGAATTTTGGTATTCTTCAGGGATATAAAAATGATCATTTAATTATATAATGCGTATACAAAAAATTACTTTTGTAGTATTATTGTTAACAAAAATAATTTTTTTTTAGAATGTTTGTATTTAATTTACTCACGTGGTTCCAAAAATAAGCGTAGCACTATTCTTTCATTCTAATAAAACTGAAAGAAAATGTTAAGTTTTATTAGTAGCAAGGAAATAAAGGATATTATTTTTTTCAATTTTAGTAAAAAGATTAAATGAATTATGATTATCCAAATGAAAAGATTTTTAATGTTCACATTCGCTTCTCCACGTAAATAATAACGTAAGATGCTTTAGCTATCATTAACAGAGTTGTTCCTTCTTACTGTGAAAAACTCATAATAACAAATTTACTGGAAAAACACGAGTTGAGAAAACGATATATAAAGGAAAAGTAATAAAACAAATAATTGCTTGTGTGTCTTTAATACTCAATTGCGCTGCTCTATTGCAATTTATTTTTATTTTCAATATTACCTTTGACATGTTTTTATATATATAGTATACTTTTTATCGTTGTACCAGTTCCTTTATTTTTCCCAAATATTCAAAAAATATAGAAATTCCGCAATAAATTTAGTAACACCTCAATAAAATTTGAAGGGGAAATAAACTATATATTTCTTGTTCACTTATTAAAAGTGTACTCAAAACGGACACCGTTACCCTTAAGTTTTTGTAGATGCATGCTTTCAGGTTATCCAAGTATTCGATCAATAGATTTGTAATACAACTGTTGTAAATTAAATGTTAAGTGAATAGATGGCACTGCAAGTCATCTGAGAGATATACAGTCAATGCTCACTAATTCATACCTTCGATAATACGAACCTCTAGCTAATTCGAATTATATGCTCCGCCCCTAGAAAAACTCTTGATATTTCGAACTAAAACAATACGTTTTGATACACTGAATATTTCGAAGTAAAATCTGTGGTCGGCCAGAATACAACACGTGATAATTCGAAGTGATCTAATAAAACTCTCGACAATTCAAACACTCACTATCATGTAGAGTCCTGTAGCAAACAGGTGGGAGCTTACATGTTTAGCATTGTATTGTCTCTGCTTGTCTCCCCTGTAACGTAGCCCCTTTGATGACCATTGGAGTTGACTCTGATAACCTCTGACAGAAACTAAAGAGTCACTAAACAAACTACGCAACTTTTCCTTCAAAATCATGTTGATGCAGATGTTTTTCAAGCTTCATTTATTCTAGAAAAATCTATTGACAAAGTTAGATTGAATGCCATAAAACAAAAAAAAAAGATATCAGATTTTTTTTTTTTTTTTTGTCAAAAAAAATTAATCATTTACAGTATGTATTCTTTTAGTAGTTGTTTTTAATACATAAATGAATTATTTTAATATAGGAATTTTAACTTCTGTTTAATATTTAAACTGTATAATATGTATTTTTTAAATATACTTTAAACTAAGTTTATACATATGTACAATTGTTGTTTTATTACGTAGTTTCCAATTTAAATGTGTTAGAAAAAAAATTTCTCATCCTGTATTTTGGGAGTTTTTTCCTACCCTCTTGTAAATTCGAAGTTTTTCATTGGTCCCTTCAACTTCGAATTATCAAGAGTCGACTGTACTTTCTTTAGCTTGTAGAGACAGAGTTTAGTAATGTTCTTTGTGCTGGGCACGTCTTCTGTGTTGTCAAAGAAATAAACCAAAATGCCTAAAATAATGGACTAAACCATTGGATTACATAAAAATGTGTAATGGAAATATAATCGTCTAAATAATAATGTAATTAAAGGATTAAGGAAATATATAACATCAACAATTCCATACAGATTAGAATGCTTGCATTTAGTTGTCAATTAACAGGTAGAAGATACACCTTCGCACATAAAATAATTGATTCTGTGATGGTACAAGTAATACGGAATTCATGGAAATTAATATACTTATCATAGCAAGTGTAAGCACATTTTTTTTTATCATTGTTCTAGTTAAAATAATATACTTGTCGAGTATGTATTCTATAAAATTTTAGGATTAAACAGTTTTTATTTTTATTAGATCAAACAGAAATTATTCAAGCATGCTTCAGATATAAATATGAAAAGTAATTAAGATTGTATTAACGGCATCAAAAAAAGGGTATGAAATACAGTACTAATATCAATATTTCTTTTTAAAAAACAATGGTTATCTCTTCTTGCAATCTGTATGATATTTAAATTATTATTTTTTACCATAACTTAGACTTTGGGGGGGGGGGGCTTTTGATTGATGTCGTATGAAAAGCTGCACGAAGGGTTTTGAGAACGTATCTCGAAATTTCTGAACTATTGTTAAGTGACAAGGACCACACCCGATTTGGAACCTCCCTCTCTTGACTCCGATATCACCGGAAAACTTCAAGACACTATCCAGTTCAACGTAGAGTAACTGCAGTTGCTCCATTCCATCCGACTTTAATGGAATTAAGACAGGAATCTGCAACTGGACTGGGAAATCACTGACTTAGGGGATCATGACCAATACAGCAAATCACAGTTCGTGTGGAGGGGAAGGGGGAATCCATATGAATAAAAAAATGGTATTCAGATGTAATTAACATAATTATATTTAAAAATTAAAAACTATTTAATTGCAACGAAAAAAACATTAAATTCTTCGATTTCAGGAATTTAAAAACGTAAAGCATGCGTTTCTTTTTTTAAGAAATGTAAAGTTTTTCAAGCATTTTAGTCATTAAATAAATATTTTTATTAAACTACACTTCTAAATCTTGTTTAGTTACTTGAAAAAATCATATTCGTATAAACCCTGGTAATTTATAGCTTAGATTTACAAACTTAGAAAAGTTTACTCTAAAAATTGTGTGTGTGTGTGTGTGTGTGTGTGTGTGTGTGTGTGTGTGTGTGTGTGTGTGTGTGTGTGTGTTGTGTGTGTGTGTGTGTGTGTGTGTGTGTGTGTGTGTGTGTGTTTCTAGACTTCATATATACCGAGTGATTTGCTACCAGACCGACCAGGGTACAGAAAGACTCACAACTACCTCAACCTTTCCCGTCTTCCAAACAGATAGCAAATGCAAAGTGAATGAATGACCTTAATGCAATTGAGAATTTTTTTTTAAAGGTTTAATTTTTTTAGAGGACTTAACTTTCACGTTAAAGTTTTGAAATTGCACACATTAATTGCAAAAACAAAGTACCTTAAAATAAAAAATGTACAAAAAAAGACTGTTTAAATTATTTCTCGCAGAAACGGTATTTTACGAAAAACACAAAAATATTTTAAAATCCGTAATTTTTAAGCAAATTTTTCAATCTTCGCACAGAAATTGGATAACATTATTCTACAAACGTAAAAAAAGTTTCGTACGATAATTTTAATAAATGACGAAAATATTTAAGGTTGAGTTAAAATTTTGAGTATTTTTTAAAAAAATCGTAGAAAAAAAAAGAGTTTTTGGCATTTTATTTTTTAAACGACTGATTCAAAAAGAAAAAAGCATGCCATTATTAGTAAAAAATATCGTTTTAATAACATGAAAATAAATTCGTACGCAACGATTTAGAAAAAAAATTTCATAAAAACGCATCAGTTTTAACTCATTTTTAAAAAAAATCTTAAAAAATAGAAAAAATCATTATTTTGCAAAAACAATTATACCGTATCGTGGCGAAAGAAATGATCTTTCCGATTCCTTAATTATTTTTTGTCTGATTTAAAAAACAAAAATCGGATGGCTGCTTAAATAACGTCGAGAGTACCGAAAAATTTCACCCTCTGTTGCAATATCTGCTTCCACAGACACATGAGCATCCCTTACGTGAATCTGGTAACATTTTTTCCGGATTCTTCACATTTCCGGCAATAAAAAAATTATGGCGTGATTAATTGAAATAAAAACCATCCTATGTTTTAAGTTGGACGAAATGACACACAGTATGCAAAATTATATTATGATCGGTTGAATAGTTTCGGAGTCCATCGCGGACAAACACTGTGACACGTATATTTTATGTATAAAGATTGTATAAAATTTTCTTAAATGAATAGACAATTTTCGATAGACTACTTTGAACTCTTTACAAATTGCAGAGGCTTATCCCCCACATCATAAGTTATTCACCTATGGTAACAAAGGATATAGTAAAATTCTATTTCATTGTCTCTAAACAAAGAGTGGAAAAAAGAAAACTTTAAGCGTTTTCATAGGTTTTATTTTATTCCAAAATATTCTGCAATTGATTTATTGTTAGAACTTTTTTTTGAATTTGTACCCATGTAAATATACAATTCTTGTACAATTAACAATCGGAAGGGGAGGGAGTAGAATGCAGAAGGATCCTATGAATGAGACTATTGTTGGCGATGGCTTTTTTAAACAAAACAAATATAGAAAACTGAAATGTTTCCAAAACTTTATTTAAAGATTCAAAGAACAGCTAATTATGCAAGTGTCATGCAAATAGTGTTAAATTATTTAAAATAGATCTAGTGTGGGATGAAAATTATGTCTCTAAATTTCTTCTTTGATCTTTTAGATTGTTTTACCTTTCAATTGGAATATATTTAAATAAAAATTTTGGAATGTGCAAAAACTAACATTTATACAGAAGTATATGCACAGCTTAAATTAAATTGTTTAAAATCATATACCCCTTCTGATATTACATTCAACAATCAATACTACTTTTAACCTTGAAACACTTTCTTATGATGTAAATCGAATTTCAATTATATGTGAAATAAAAAAGTAAGTACTTTTCAGTTTGCGGACACAAATAATTCGGAATTTCTATATAAAATTGCATTCATTTAATAGAAAATTTTGGAGGAAAATTTTAACTTTTAATTTAGTATTAGATCAAAAATACAGAGAAATATTATTCTTAGCATCAAACAAAAATGGAAACCATAGTAAATATTTTATTACCGTTTAAACAATTTTGAGGCTCAAATATATATTCGTAGTATTAGATTTTTATCATATACACCTAAACCTCATTTTTATGCCTTCTATAACTTCCAGGAGATATCTCTCACATACTGTCTGCAACCATTTCTTAAAAGAAAAAGGAACATTAAAGCTTTTTTTTAAAAAAAAACATTTTGTTCCAGTCTAACTTTGCTTTTGCTGCTTTGAATCACAAGAATAAAGTTTTAAGTCTTTAAAACCACACACACAAGAAAACTTCTATACTCCAGAAGTACCTGACATAAAAGAAACTGGAAAGTGAGTCTGAAACACGAAAACTTTTTATCTTTCTCAAAGTAGCGCAGTAAGAAAGAAACGTAAACTAAATTTTACGAGCACTTTGGCAGTGCTTTCTTCGGAATAATTTGTATGACTTGTCTTTTCGGTCCTGGAATAACTAACTGCCCGAGTAGTTTCACTTGTATATCAACTCAGAAAATTCGATTAATGTTCTAAAGAATTCTTTAAAAATTACGTTTTATATGAATTAGTTTATGTTTGTTTTAACAGAGAGAATATTTTACATTTGTACTATAAACATAAAATGTGTTTTAATTTCTTCATTCTTATCCACTTCTGCCTAAGAGTTATTTTAGAAAACAAAATGCCTTGCTAAGTAAAGCCAATCCTTAGGGACGTCTTAAAACTTCTTGAGGTCCTGGGCCCCAGTGCCGGTTTATACATTGGGTGCTTGGGGCGGGCGCCCGGAGGAACCCAAGAGGGCCCGGATAAACTGAATTTAACCAGATTTTCCTGTTATAAATTTCGTTCCTTCAGTGTTAAGGAGGCCTGTAGATATTCTGTGCCCAGGGCCCGAAATGAGCTTAAATTGGCATTGATAGGCCCTCACTCAAAAATAAGCCTCACCTGTGACCTTTTTAAGTAGATAGTGTATAGCAGTGGTCTTCAAATCTTTTCGGCTCACAAAACCCTTAGGGCAAAAAAGTATTTTGTGGGAATCCTATTCCTCACACACACTTAGAAGAATATATCTTAAAATAATATTTAAAGTAATGCGAATATATTATAGGTATTTGATGTAAAGACAGAAAATTATTTTGTTATAAAAATTGATGAAATTTTAATATAATTTACTCATTAACACAACCTCTAACAAAAAAAGTTCGGTGAATGAAGTCAGAACAGCCGATCTGGCAACACTGGCGAAACAAAACGCTGCACATGCGTAGTGGCAGGTGTTGACCATCTGTCCCTAACGTTGTTCAGTTTAGCGTCGTTTGTATTCCGTGTAAGACTTGTTTTGAAAAGTGCTTGTTTAGTGCGTTGGTTCTTAACTGAGAACAGGAAAATGAACGAACAAAACATCAATTTAAAGTTTTGTTTTAAGCTTGGCAAGACACCGAAAGAAACTTCCTGGTGTCTTAAAGTCTTGGTGTGTCAGGTAGTGGCGTAGCAGGCTCTGAGGAGGCCCTGTATCAAAATTCCGTCGGGGCCCTTTTTAGATATGGGAGCCCTGCTAGCGGGAATGTAGTTAGACATGTAGAAGCCCTTGTAGCTTGGGTCTGATATCATTGATACGGCGGTAGCTATGCCTCTGGTCTCAGGTACGACCCTGAAACGAAACGGCAAAACATGGAATGGCATTCTCCTGCATCACCTCGTCGAAAAAAGATCAGAGCAGAAAAATCCAGCATCAAAACGATGTTCATCACATTTTTTGCTAGTCAAAATATTATCCAGAAGGAATTTCTATCTGAGGGAACGACGACGAATGCTGCAAAGTACATCGAAATTTTCCTCCGTTTCATGAAACGTCTACGCAGGATACGACCTCAGTATGCACAACAAGGCTCATATCGTCAAACAGTTCATAGCAAAAAAGGGGGGAAAGAGTTCAAATTGAACATTCATACTCGCCAAATCTCAGTCCTCCAGACTTCTTATTCCCACGACTCAAACTCGCTTTGAAAGGAAAGAAATTTGACGATATTCCTGCCATCCAACGAAACGCGACGAACGACGCTTTTGAACTCCTTCCCAAAAAAGAACACTTCTTGTAAAGTTTCCAGGACATGTATAGCAGATCTCAGGAGTGTGCAGTTATAGGAGATGACTATTTAGAAGATAGTAAGGTAACTTTCGTTAATATTTCATCTACGTTAATGTTACAGGACTGTTCACCTTATTGTCAGAGGTTGTACTTATTTGTGATTTAAATGACACCTACCTATGCATTATACTTAGTAACTGGGATATGTGCTTTCATTTTTTGATACAAAGTGTCAAAATTAAGGTTTATTGAAATTACCTGCAATCACATTTCATATCCTGCGTTTAATTTGTATTAATATTTTATTTTGTATCCACTCACTTTGAGAACATTTTTTTACTTAAATTCATTGCTCTGAATGGCGTTAAAATGTTTATAACTGAATGAAAAATCTTGTTACTTTGCAACCTAAAATTTAGGAGTTGTTCTTGCTTAAATATAAGTTTTAACGTCGAATATTTTAATATGTCTATAAGTTGTTCCCCCTTCTTCTTTTTAGGTGCATTTTCCGTTAGAAAACTTTTTTAAGGCGCAAAACATTGTACAAACGAGTATAAACTTGTTTCGTGGGACCCGTGATAGTAAATAATAGAACAGTACATATAAAGAAAAGAATTTTTATATTTTTTACAATATTATAATAAGAGTTTATAAATTAATATTGCAAAATTAAATTGTTATGCATACATAGAATTTTCACTTTTAATGACTGGGATGAGCTTTAGATATATATGGTTATACGAACTTCATAGAGAACAGGAATTATACATATTCATAATTTTCTTTTCGATTTTTTATTGTGACTTGTAGAACTTCTGGGTATGAGTCGTAGAATATTAGGGTTCCGTGGAACACAGTTTGAAGACCACTGATGTACTTTGTTAAATACTCGTACAAACGATAACCCGTAAAAAGTAAATGGGCGTGATTCACAATCTTACAAACTTCATACTTTTTCTGTAGACTTCTTGTTTGAAATTATAGATACAAAGAGAATATCAAAACAAAAAAGTGATGTGAAATACTACTATAATTACATGTCAAGTTTGAAATAATCTATCTTCTCCTTCCCCTCCCCTTTTTTTATACAAAAATTGCAGAAATAGTTCTCGAAACTATCTGTTTAAATAAAATCAGTTATTAGTAAATATGCAAAGTACTAAAATGCATGCTGACTTATATCACTTTTACGGTATCAGCTAACTTTAATCACATTAACAAACAAAAGCAAAAGTTGAATTCCAAATAATTTTGCCATCACCATTTCCGTATTTTACATCAAACTAGATTTAAAAAATTTTACTAATAGTGCAATAGATATAAATTTAAAAAATCTTTTTATACTGAGACAAAAAAAACTTTCTGCTTCCTATTCTCAAATAACAAAAAAAAGGTAAGAAACTATTTTAAAAATATGGTAATGCAAATGTTCCGAATAACTTAATTGATACTCAATTTGTATAGTTGTGTGTATATGTTTATCTCTCGTTTACCTTAAAATTTTTTAAATTATCTACAATTAAATTTTAAAATTTGAATTTTGTCTATCATTTAGTGAAAATTTTGATTATCTAACAGCTTTATTTTTGCTTTTATTTGAATAATTATAAGAACATTTAAATATTTATTTTGCATTTACGTTGAGGTAAGCTATTTTAAAGAATATCTCTACTACCTTTTTGCTGCAAATCTATGCCATATATTCTCCCAGTTTCAAAAATATTTTGATAAAAAAATTTATAATTTTTCTACATTTTACACAATTTTATTTATTAGTTTAGATAAATCCCAATCTTTACCATTGCCTTTGTGGAACTTTTCAGGCGAAGCGTGTCCGACATGTCCACCAGCTCTTCGGTTGAATTCAGCAACGAGACAACCAAAAGGATCTCTTATGAGGAGCACAGCTTTTTCAAATTTCTGTCTTGTCACTTCGCCCCATTCATGTGTCTTGATCAAAAGCACTGATCCATTAGCAACACTCTCCGCGGGAAAACCATTTCGTTTCAGGGAATAATCTCTGTACACACTACCCGTTAGGATTCCTAAAATACAAAAATAACATCTGTCACTTTTTCTCTTTTGTGTGATATTTTTAACACTGAGAATATTTAATAACATAGCAACTTCAATGTTGGCAACGGGGAAACAAGTGAATTTGAAAGCGTATTTATTAAAAATATTGCGAAATATATAGATAACAAGTAAAGAAATGGTAGATAAAAGAAACTATAGTAAAAATTGAAGAAAAGTAAGATTTTCACATACTAAATACTTCATATTTATGGGATACTCATACTAAACTGTATTCAGTAGCGTAGCTTCCAATGGGCTATGCGGTGCCGTACACTGGGGTCTCGACCCTGACCACCAAACAAGCCGAATTTGTGATAATTTCTCCCAAATTTAAGATATAAATATAAAAGGTTACAAAATACTATAGTTGAAACTAACTATTCAGTTGAAAGTAATTAAGAATTTGTAGGGAATTCCCCAAAGTTCTTTTCGTTGTTTGTTCAGTGTTACGAACCAACCAGATTTACAAATTCAATACATTTGTCGCACCCCATAGCAAACGCAGTGGATTATACAGTCATTAAATTAATAAATAATATAAATAAATGTATAAATGTATTATATGGAAAAAAAATTTTAAAAATGAACAATAAATAAATATATATGTGAATAGAATAAATGAGGAAACTTTCAGACACACTGTTTTGAATCACTTTCTGTAAAATTAACTACATTTTTTTAAATGAATTTAGAAAATGAAATTAGTATTTATAAAAGTTATGCTATATGATGACAAAAGAAGAATTTCTGATTTTTCGAGGTATGAAACAGATATACAATTACGGTTTTATGAAAAAAAATTAATGTACTTTCGAATCTTCCACTAGTAATGAAATCTTAACCATACTGTATAACAGGAATTCCTAACGGGTTCAGGTTAAGAAAACCTTAGAGGTTTATAGAAGTATACAAAAGGTTTATAGAATTGCAAGGGTATATTTGGGGTCCTTGACAAATTTTTATCTGTTATAAAACTTTATTTAGCTTTTAAGATTTGTACTTATTAGATAATAATTTTCATTTTAATATGTACATTTGCTGTGTAGGTTTGCATTGAAAGTTGTGATCCACGATTCTAAAGCAGAATTTCATAGTATAAAAAATAAAACTTAAATCTAATAAATCACTTTTTTCCAATTTTCCGTCGATATTCTTAGTAAAATTTTTCCTTTAAGTTGTTTTTGCAATTTTCTTAGTAATATGTTTATATTCTATGCAGTATATTATTAAGGAAAATGGGTACTTTGCCTTTTCGCCGGTGCAAATCTCGCCAAGTTGGCGACAACACACAATATACACATAAAAAAATATTAGTTCTTATTGGTTTTTCATCCATTTTGGATGTATTATCAAAAAGACATTACTGATAAGAAAAGACTACGACATGCTTTGAAAATGTAATGATAAGTTTGCCAATGGGACTATACCTTTTGGCATCGGTTGTATCATTTGAGGCGACTTTATCGCCTGCGCTGGTGAAACGGAAAAGTACCGGAAAATGTGTATAAGGGGATATATGAAAAAGATTTCTATTTTTAGAAGGATAGATGTTGAAAAACGTTTGAGAACCCTTGCTCTTGAAAAAGATGAAAAATAATTGAAATTTTGATTACAAACATGTCACATTAAAAAAAACATGCCTTGTCTTAATCTCGAAAGCAGCTGAAATCAGATTAGTTATATTTTCGAAGTCATTTCAATGTGTGTGTGTTCATTATTTGATATACTTTGATTTTGCATTGTTAATGTAAACAATGCAAAATCAGATGTTCCAGAGGTAAATCATTTAATATTACTTATAATTATTTTTTTCTACCACTAAATTAAAAAAATAATGGAAATTCAGAGAAATCTAATACAAATAATATGTTCAGAATGGATAGACAACCAAATGTTGTTGTTTTTTAATTTAAACTTGCACGCATTTTAATCCTTTATATATCTCCGATTGTAACATTTTTAAATAAACTGCTTAAGTTGAAAACAAGTTCTAATTCACTACAGATTTTTAACGTTCTTAAATGTAGTAATTATTTAGATTAATAATAGCATTTAACTTTGTGCTTGAATCTAAAAGATAAAAAGGAAGATAATAAATTATAATATAGCAACAGTCGGTGCTACTTTCTTTAAAATACAGTTTATATTAAATTCCCGTTTATTTCTCTTTTGCAGAGGTAGTTCAAATATTCTTACCCTTGCCATTTTGACTTTGCTAACAAAATAGAGAAGAAAATGGAAAATAAATGGGACAAACATGTTGATGAAGTTTGAGGCTGCATGCAACAAAAAGCAAAGCTGTAAATCTTATTTATTTGAGGTAGTTCAGCTTTTTCCATTGTGAAACGTCTAAGATTCTCCCAACTTTATACAAATATAAATCGTTATTTAAAAAAATGTTGTACAAAAACATAAAACATCCCCAAAAGCTAGTTTCAATGCATGCTTCAGAATCTCCGGAATAAGAAAAATAAACGTGAAGTTTTATATGTGTGGGAGAAGCACTCCATGCATCTGTTCCTTTCATATATCGTAAAATTATAAAATCTTTTAAATTTAAAAAAAATTCATCTCTTTCAGCTATTATTAAAAACAATAATAATTGAAATGTACTTCAATATAAAAGGTTGGATATTTGTCAGATTATTTTTAGTGAAATTTAACTGATTGCTTCAACACTCATATATTTTAAGGGGAAAATACGAGAGTTTTTTTTTTAAATGAAAGAGCAATTTTTCAATGCTTAACGAATAACTCAATGTGGAAAAAAAATAGTTTTAAGCATATATATTTAGCCTGTTAAAGATAAATCTGAACCATGTTATTTCAATGATAACTGATATATAAGTTGGTGTTTCATACGTAACATCAATTTTGGAATAAGTTTAAATTTCTAAATTTAGCCTTAATTGTGGCAATGTGTATCATCTGTCTACTTAGTATTCACCGAATAACCCTATATTTATCCACGCAACTCTTTCCGTACGTTAAAAAAAAAGTGTGAACTATCATTCTTTAGACATAATAAAATGCCTATTAGACATATACGTTTTAAATATTCAAGGTTAAATTTATACTGGCAGTGCGTTTTTGTCATTACAACAGAAGTTTTTGAAGCGAGTCGTCTAACTAAACGATCCATTACTCTTCGTAAATGGTAAAGAAAAAGTTTCAGCTGCTTCTATTCCAACTATTTTAATACCAGAACCTTCTCCGCTTAAGCAGAGTGGATATGCGATGGATGACTAACGCATTCAAAAAAAGTTGAACGATAAAACTGCCAGTTTTGTTGGATCAAAAGAATTTTAATATCTAGAATAGTTGTTGCTCTTAGGTGAGATAATGATCACTAAGTACAGACTATCGCTTCTTATTTGGCTGCTAGCCAATATTAGTTCCAATTATTCTAAGAAACCTTGCACGCTCACTATGGTTCACATTTAGGGATTAGTATTTAGTAGATTAAATAGTTAGCATAGTTTGTACTGGGCGTCATTACTTATTTCGTCAAATCAGTGAAACAATGCAGACTAATTTTCACGAAAATATGCTCAAATAATAAGTAAGGAAATAAGAGTAAAGTATTGCGATGGAATTATAACAATTTGTCTATTCCTCATGTGTGATCTGAATTTTCTCGTTTATAGAATAAATACTTTTAGTTTATTAATATGTTTAGGTGATTTGAATTTCGCTATCATGAAAATCCTGTTTTTATCAACACCCTTTTATAGGCTTGACTTGTATGTAACGGAATTTTCCAACTCAATTTTTACCCACTATAAAAAATCAGATGAATTGAAATTTTGCTCACTTGTCCAGGAGCAATGACAATACAATAATTTAATAATTTTGTTCCATAGTCCTGATTAAGATCATCAGAATTATGATTTCCCATTTTCATATCCCAACCCACATCTGGCGACTAATTTCAGATCCCATTTCCAGATTTGGCGACTAAAAGATAAGTTCAATTAACTATAAAAGAGTGTATTTTTTTTTTTTTTTTTTTAATCTATAATTTATTTATTAATGAAATTTATACTCAATATATACATTTAAAATCTCGTAATCTACAAATTTAATCCTATATAGTGCCATTTTTTGTACTAATGTAATATTAAAATATTTTTGGAATTGAGATTGATTTATAGAAAATGAAGTTCATTTAGCTTATTACCTAAAAATCAGTTAATTTTTAAGACCATTTATTTTTTGGTGAGAAGTATGCCTGCCACTGCCCATCGGCAGCTTCGGAAGATGTTTTGCATTTCTTTTTTTATCGCATTACATGACACACACACATTTATATAAAATATAATTTACGAATTCTAAAATATTCAAAAGACTTATATATATTTTATATTCACAAAAATTAAGAATTTATACATATTACTTTCAGAAAACAGGGAACAACACATAGTGGAACATTGCAAGCGGTGCAAACGTTTTTGTTCTCTTCTCATGTATTTTAGTACAATACGAACGGAAATGTCCATGTTTTTTGTAAAATTCATATAGGGTCACCCAACACAGCTTTAGTCAACTGTATGTGTCCTGGAACAGCTTTTTTGCTGATAGGAAACTTACAGGTTGTCCTTGGCATTTACGATTTGAAAATTTAGTAATCAGTTTTAGTACTAGCCGAAGTGATAGTAGCACAAATCATAGGAGCGAAAATAGCTTCCCATTCGACATTTACAAATTAATTAATTTGGTGGGAAGTACCCAAGACTTTATAAAGGGTTAAAATAATGATTCCGGATATTCATTGTATAAAGTGTACTTTCTTTCAACTGTATGTACAATTCGTAGAAATATAAATAATTCCATCAACATAAATAAACTTCATAAATCTTTATTTGTATATTCAATGTAGTACGTAATATATGAAATTATCCCTGTGCCTGTAAATATATTTGATGCATTAGAATATCAATGCATATAATATGCATTGATATTAGATGCATTCTGTTCATATATTTTAAAGCTTGAAATATATGAACAGAACAAAAAGTTTTCGTTAAAATGTTTCAATAGAACAAAAGCGACGTATTTACAATGTTTCTCATATACAAACTTTTAAAAGTTCGTTAAGTGTCATGTATCCTTAAAGAATAAACAAAGAAAAGTTTCTCATCTCACAAAACTGATGTCAAAAAATAATACCAGAGGAAGGAAACTTCTAAGAACTTAGTAAGAAAGAAAAGTGTCCAGACGTGACACGGCATACTGATTATTGTTATTGGTAACATGACTGAATGCAGTGGATTGTTGCCAAATAGCGTAGTCGAAACACGCTACAATCTTTATAACAAATATGAATCTGTTATGAGACACAAGGAACCGTAGGAACGGAAAAGAACTTGCTCAGCATTTTCTATCAAAGAGAAATACTTGTGCCACACGCAAAAAAGAAATGCTTACGATTTTAAATGCAGGCAGATGTTTTACTAAAATATTTTTCCTCTACCTGGGAAATAATAAAAAGCGTTGAAATGTAGGCCAAAATTGTTATTGTATTTAAAATTAATAAAAGGATTATATCAGGTAATTTGTGATGTGATTTATAATTGAAATTAATCAACTGTTTCATATTTTCCTGAGTGTAAGATTTTTAATCACATTTTTTCAACATTAACGCTTTTAAGAAACTTATTACTTTCTGTGTATTGTTCAGTACAATTTAGAATAAAGACTTTATTTTAGATTGCGAAATTTATTTACGTTACATGAATAGTATCAGTATTCTCAACAATCTTTTAAATTTGAACAAAAGACATTTTTAACCACATCGAAGGTAAGAGATTTCTTTGACGCACCAAAACTCATTGACAATTCAGTTAAACCGAGTATGTTCATCGCAGTTTAATGATAAATACGTTTATTCATGGGTAAACTAATATGCGAATTCGAGAAAATATTAATATGCTTGTTCTTTTTCTCTAAAAAATTTATCTTTATGAAACAATGTTTTTTTATAATTATTATGGAAAACTTTCAATTAGAGTAAAATTATTAAGAAACAGCATCCTAACATTTTCTTATTTTTTTTTTTCAGTAATAATCCGTGTTTCTATTTATTATTATATTTAAACTTCGTCAAATTAAGTGAAAACAAGTTTTTTTTTTTTTCGGAAAAACTTTATACATTTGAATCTCTCATCTCAAACTACTGAAACTATGCTGTAACAGAGTTAAAGAGCTGAAAATGAGTTATTGCTCTAATAGCATTATGTTAAATAAATCATAAATTAAATGTAAAAAAACTTTTTTAAGAACAAGCTTTTATTTAAACGCGCTAAAAAGAATAAAATAAACTTTTCCTTTAAAACTTCTTTTACTATCAACTTATAACGTCATTACACAATTTATATGATATAAAAGCTTGTCGCAATATTTAAGTACTCATATTTACTTAGTTTGAATTTTTAAAAACCAAAATCAATCAGGTCAAGTTATTTATTTTACTTGTTTATCTACACAGGTAAATCTCGCGACAAGCTTTTATATCATATAAATTGTGTAATGACGTTATAAGTTGATAGTAAAAAAAGTTTTAAAGGAAAAGTTTATTTTATTCTTTTTAGCGCGTTTAAATAAAAGCTTGTTCTTAAAAAAGTTTTTTTACATTTAATTTATTTTTTACTTTTTAGTTATCGCTGGAGAGGTTTCTCAGCCTGCTCAACTCATTGAACGTTGGTTCGCCATCCTGGTTTAGCTGAATTAATTCTCGCAAAATGGGGTATTAGACTAAAAACACAATTTTTTTAAATCCGTAATTTTTAAGCAATTTTTTCAATCTTCATGCAGATTTTGGCTAACATTGTTCTACACACGAAAAAAAAAGGTTTAGTGAGATTATCTTCATAAATGACAAAGTTATTAAATGTTTAATTAAAATTTTGACTATTTTTGAAAAACTTAAAGAATATATTATTTATTTGAAATATTTTGAAGATAAGGGATGTATTTCTCTAACATATTAGAAGAAAATTTTAATTGTTTATTAAAAACTTCAAAAGGCATTTAAATATTTGTATTAATCAATAAAATGCTTAAGACTAAAAACGCATTTTGTAATCAAAAAAGAAAGTTTTATCAAATAATGATAATTTTTTGCTGGACATTGAGTATCTTCTACGTAAGAATCTAGTTTTTTTTAATTGCTCAGATCATCTTTAGAAACTTGATTTTGAAAAAATCAATAATTAAGTTCAAATAAAATTAACAGATTCTATTTGTAATTAAATTTAAGGACACATGTCGTAGTGTGTGTTTAGATTACTGGTGATAAAATGAGGTATATTTAAATTACTCGTAGGCTTAAGATTAGAAAATTTCTTTAAAAAATTACTTCATTTTATTGTAAAATTATTTTTTTTAATCGAAAATATATTGCATTTCTAGATAATATTTTTCTCTTATTGTTTTCCTAGCGGATTCCTTTTTGATGGGTAAGATACATTAAAAAAATGATCTTTCCGATTCTGTAATTATTTTTTGTCTGAGTTTCATAGATTAAAGTTAGATAAATTATTTAAAGAATTTCTTCAATACTCCATCTCAGTTTAACTTGGCAGCGTTGAGAAAGGTATACACAATGTACCAATCTACTTGAAAAATAGCTCTACTTTTTTGTTTTGAATTTAAATCCAAGGAAATAGATAGAAATTTGTAAAAAAATTGCATATGTTGTAGAAATTAGATTGTTTTTACGTTGTAGAAATGTAATTATTTTTTAGACAAAGTTAATTAATACTGTCAATAGCGCAACGTTATGAAATTCCAGTTTGGCTGAAAACCGATTTTCGACGCCAACTTTTGTCATTGTTGTAACAATAAAATTATTACAACAATGCAGATATATCCAAGTTGGCGCCCAAAACTAGTTTAACGTTTTAATTAATATCTTTTTAATTAATTGCAATATCGGAATATAAATGGTCAAAACATGCATTGTCATCCAAACTAAACGTGTATACAAAATTTCAGCTCAATGGGAGGAAGATATCAGCTTCAAAATTGAGTTGCAAGATTCCACCCGAACAAATTACATACATACATACATACATACATACATACATACATACATACATACATACATACATACATACATACATACATACATACATTGTAAGTTAAATAAAAGCTTTTAATAAAATAACCGGAACAGATAATTAACTACTTATGAATAAATAATATGTGAAAAATTGTGATTTCAAATTTATTTTTGGTATAGAAACAATACGTGCATAATAACTTTTCGATTAAAGGAAGTTTTATAATGAATAAAAAAGAATTTTAAAAATTCACTAAAGGTAGAAATTTAAATGCATTTATTCATAATTTTATGAAATATATTTTTATTTCCCAAATAAATTTACTCAAATTAATGTATCATCTTTCTTTTTCAAAAATGTAAGAGTAATATTTCACTATTTGATTTCGAACACTAGCTAGATCGATTTACATAATTTTGAGAGTAACAGGAAGAGTATTACTTTTCTACAAAATATTCTTTGATTGTACAACGCCTTTTCCATTCCAGAATTTATATATTCAAACTTTTTCAAATATTAATTATACGAAAAAATTATTCTTTGTTTTTCGAGCAATATCTTTTAATTTTGATTCGATTACGACTTTTTTTAAAATGTGAAAATTTTATTTCTACTTAAATTATTTTTTTATTAAGGCAATGAATAGTTTCTTAAGAAAAAGTGATATACCAATAGCAATATTTCAGTTCTCGATCTTAGTTTAATGTATGCTCTTTCACATTTCACAGAGTTTGATTATTTTGGTATAAATGTATAACCATTAAAAAAAGGATAGTTGAATATATATGTGTGCATTGAATTTATTATAAAATATCTTCGTAGAATAATAGAGAGTGATCCATATTAATGGTATTTTAAATTATTAAAATTTGAATGCATTTTACAAGATATAGAACTGTTATTAATATTTAAACGTCTTAGACGAGAGAATTTTACAAAAGATTTCTGCAAAGATTTCTTTGATTAATGACACAGGAAGTGAGCTTAGAAACTTCTTGGCGCCATTTTAGTGGCGCTGAAAATTATTTGATTAACTTAATTGAACGTGCTTTCTCGCATTCTTGGCGTAGCTCAACTTTGAAATATACCGGAAAGAAGAAATGAAAGCGACCACAATTGCAGAACAAAATATAAACTGTCCACAGTAACTTAGTGAATATTAATTAAATAAGCAATAATATAATGTGTTTTGAAAAAAGCTTGGAAATTCACAAAACATTAGTATTTTCTCATCGCTATAATTATTTTAAGTATCCTTTTAACCAAGTTAGATGTATGTACCTTTTAGAAGCCCAAAGTTTAAATGATGCCTTTTAAAAACAAAGCACTTTATTGTTAAGCGTTTTATTCATGCTTTCAGTTAGACTAAGTATTAAAGATAAATTAAGTAAAACCTGAAAAGTTTTCTTAAACACCAAATTCGATTGATGTATATGAAGCATTCTGTTGATAGTATTCACCAATGAAAGTTTATAATCCATTACTTTCGTAAAGTTAAATTATATCTCATTTTTATGGAACGAAAATGGTTCTCAATAATATTTCGAGAAATCCAACAAGTGTAAAAAAAAGTCAATAAAATTGTATTCACTGTAAGTCCATTCAAAAAGTTCCATTCATTGTATTTTCTATAAAAACACAAATCATGTTTTTTTATGTACTATATTTTGCTTCGTTAGCTAAATTGAAGACTTAACTAACTAGTATACTTAAAAAAACTTATTTGGGGTGAAAGGTACTGAAGAGCATTGTTAAACTATTGCAGGACAGAAGTCTGTTATATTTAGTGAATTACTTTCATGGACTTTGTTGCTATATTATTCAAAACATGATCATTATATAAATTTATATGAATGACATTGGTGAATACTTAATCAAAAAAGAGGGAAACAACACAATTGCCTTGTGTTTAAGAAAAGTTATATTATGGGAATAAGGCTTTTACACTTATGTAGGAAATCAAATAATTGTTTCAAAATATAATAATATATAAAAATTTATACACAAAAATTAATAATCATATTAAAAGTAAAATTGAAAACGTGAATCAACACATATATTTCTTCGAAGTCTCACAATAAATAAAGTTGGATTTCAAAATCTTCAAGCATTTAATTCTTAACCAAAGCTCAGCATTTATACATAGGGTCCATTATATTATCTGATAGTTAATTATTTCTTCTTCAATAATTGATTTGGTTCAAATTGACACAGTAAAAATATGCACAAAACGATATTAAAGTATTTAAATAGCGGATTATTCCTTTCATTATCCATTCAAAGGAAGAAAATATTATAATAAACGGATAATTCACCATTAAGACAAAAACTTTTCTATGAAATAATGTTCATGTGACCCACTAATGCTCAAAATAATCATCAGAGAATGGATTACTTCAAAGATTATTCAAAAGAATAAAAATAAATTCATCAAAAAATTGCGTGTGTTGTCTCCGACGCACGACTGGTAGTTTACTCTCGTAAGTACGGTTGTCTTTGATTATATAGTAGGCAAACAGTGTAAATAAACGCATTTCATAATACTGAAACCATGCATGTATTTTCTTTATACTATTCACATTTTTCATATTGATTTGGTAAAATAATATATTCAATTATGTTACATAAATATATGTTACTCATAATACATTGTTAAGAAGGTTGATTTACTTCACTATTAATATCTCACTTTGAGTATTAATTACATTAATACTCTCTCTATTATTACTCACTGTGACAAGAAGCTTGTGGAAACTAAAGTATGATACGTGAACGTCGGTAGAATACGTGATTTACGAATCATGAAAATCTCGCATCAATGGTTGTTTTGATACCTAGTGTTCCCCAATGCTTTACCTGAAACAAAATCCAAATTAGGCTCTGATTTTAAAAATTAGACTAATCCCAATCCTTCATCTTTATCGAAATCCATATTGAAATCGCTATCAAGAATAAGTGGAAGTACATGATACTGTTTTCCCCAGTAGCTTAGAACCACCTTCTGTATATGCTAATAATGTCTCGTGGGTATAATCTATAATGTAACATTCTGATTGACAGAAATATAAACTGTGACGACAACAATGGGCTTACCGTTAGGTAAAGTGCATCTCACGGCACATATATCTCCCAAATTAGATTTAGTTTGATTAACGCGTACTGGGTATTTCTTCTCACAAAATCATCATGATTGCCAAGAAACTTATGTTGTGAATCGCGCACGTTTTGATAGATGGTGACCCCGTCCCCACGATTAATACTTGGTCGTCTATACAGTGTTATGTGTTTAAAATTTTCAATCTCAATTAATTCCTCATTGCGAAGCCATGTTTCTGATTACACCAAAATGTGGGCTTTTTGCACAATATTACCAATCCTGTGGATGTGCCCGGAGGCATTGGCAGTTGAGAGAAAAGAGAATCATATCCTCTCCATCAATTTTATTGATCATAATTTGATCAATTGTAGTAAGATGAACAATAGAAAGCCTGGTAAACTCAATCACCTATGTCCGGAGGCTGTTACTGACTTATGAAGATGGGAATATTCTACAATGGGAATATTCTAACGGAGTAAAGTGGTTGTGTTGTAGAAACAAAGTTTATTTTTGATAATCATTCTTCGTTACTTTGCTATTCAACGAACCAAAACAGTATTAAATAAATACCGCCAAATTTGGCGATTTTCAGTTGTTATAGGCAGTTTCTTGTCTAAAGAGAGAAGGTATAAATTGCCGCTTGGCTCGAAAACGGGTTTTCGACGCCAATTACGCTAATAAGAGGAACGCTGGTAAATGTAGTTTGCGAATTTGTTTTAAAGTTTGAATTTTTTTTGAGGGCTTGATTTTTAAAATATACTCTCCAAAATTTTCCTCATAAATAACAAACAACGGTAATTTTTGAACAAAAAATATAAGAAAAAAAAAACTACTTAAATGATTTTTTGTAAAAAAGGGTATTAGACACAAAACACACAAAAAAAATTTAATCTGAAATTTTTAAGCAATATTTTCAATCTTTGAAACTGATAGCAACATTTGACACTTGAAAAAAAGTTTCATGTGATTATGTTTATAAATTACGAAATTATTCAATGCTTAGTTAGAATTTTGAGTATTTTTTGAAAAATCGCAAAGAAAAAAATTTTTTTAGTATTTTATATTTTAAATCATTGATTCGAAAAGAATAAAGTATGAACTTTTTTAGTACAGAATTTCGAAGCATTCTGACGGTAAGAAATTCGTACAGAACGATTGAAAAACTCTTTCATAAAGATGCATCGATATTGGCTCATTTTAGAAAAAATTGTAAAAAACGCAAAATTTCTAAATTTTGCACAAATATATATATATATATATATATACAGGGTGTCCAGCCTTAATGTGACCCAATAGCTAATTGCCGAACCGTTCGGTTTAGATATGCACTTCCAATTTAAAAAATGTTTTTAAAAAGGTAAGGAATATTTTTACGTACTTTTCGAACCAAAAGACCCATTTAGAAAAAAATTATAAAAATTAAATTTTTATACGGTCCCCGGTCCTATCACTTGTATTTAGGAAAAGATGCAATACACAAAAACAAAGTAAACACAAAAAGTTTCATTTTATTACGATAAAAACTGACCGAGTTATGCCTACATAAATTTGAAGCATCCGAGTTGCTCAGAAAAGGGGGTCGTATATAAATTGAGTTTAGAGAACAGTAATTCACTATCAAAAGAAAGAGCAACAAAAAAAACCATCATAGAAAAATTAAAACATCGTAGTAAACATCATAGATTGACAATTTGTATTGCTGTATGGCAAACAATAAAAATTAAATTAAAGAAATACAGCTTGTACCGAAAAGATTAAAACACCTTGTTTTAACAAGTAGCAGAAAAATAATACAGGATTTGCCGTTCAAATTATAGCATAATGTGGAATGATGCGTCAATCATGAATCAGGGTTTTTTTATTATATGAGAATCAGCAAATTAACTTAAATAATGGTGAAGGCACGAGACAGGGAATACGTCTGTTGCAACTCCCAGTTTTATATAAGCGCTGAACAGCACGGGCAATTGTGCAATAAGATGGATGTCTTCGAGTGGGAAATTTAATGGCATAAAGTCTTACCGTCTCTCTCTTATTTCGATTACACTGTCCATAAAACAGTACCATTTCGCAGTTTCTTCCTTATGTATACATCTCGTTCTCACCTACTAGAATTCGTAATATTAGAATACGACTGTATGCAATTGCAAGCGACTACACAAGAGATTTTTAACGTTCGTCATGATCAGCAAAAGCGCAGCAAATCAGATTGAAGCCGTAGCATATAAGTCTATTTTTGGAACTCCTTTTGAAATGTTTTCTTCGTCCAAAATATTTTATTTTTTCTACATTTTACACGTACACAGAATAAATTTTATTTCTTAAGTACTCAATTATTGAATTATTAACGTATGCTTTTAAATTTAAAAATGATTTACATAAGAGTGACGTGCAAGAGTGAAAGTTTCCTAGCAGAGTTCCAACTAATTTCACTTTGGAGACGGCCCTTTACTAGCTTCTTGAAAATAGCCGAGAAAATGCATATAAAGTATGATTTTCAAAGTTCCATAACTCGGCCAGTTTTTATCGTAATAAAATGAAACTTTTTGTGTTTACTTTGTTTTTGTGTACTGCATCTTTTTCTAAATATAAGTGATAGGACCTGGGGACCGTATAAAAAATTAATTTTTGTAATTTTTTTCTAAATGGGTTTTTTGGTTCGAAAAGCCCTTAAAAACATTCCTTAACTGTTTTAAAACAATTTTTCAAATTGGAAGTACATATCTAAGCCGAACGGTTCGGGAATTATCTATTGGGTCACATTAAGGCTGGACACCCTGTATATATATATATATACCGTATCGTGGCGAAATAAATGATCTTTCCGATTCTGAAAAAAAATTTTGTTTGATTTTGGTAGGAAAAGAACGATTGCATTTCTAAAAATTAAGAAAAAATAGAAGCTCTTCCTGAGATTTAGAGCATGCGCAGAAGCACGCGTAACGCTTTTTGTTAACGCTTTTTAGCGCGTTTTTCACATAGTGGAACAAAAGCGCTATTAGGACGCAAATTTCGTCTTCGTTCCATATTTTGTCGTACCTTTTTCTCAGCCAATAAGCAAGCAATTGACCTCGGGATTTCGGCATTTGGTCGCATTTGTGCCCTAGATGAATCGAATCATATTTAAATTTTCCCATAGTTTTCCCGAATTTTCCTACAAATTTTCCTGAATTTCGCTAGTTTATAACAAAATTTTCTCAAATTTTCCTGAATTTCGCTAGTTTATAACAAAATTTTCACAAATTTTACCTAGTGCTTTTGTAGCTTCTGTAAAAAAAAAAATTTTTTTTTTATTTTTTATAGTGCTGATATAGATTTGTGTCATTATTTCTTTTCAGCTCAATGGTAGTACATACACAACACTACTTTCTTAGTAAAGTTCCTTAGTTGCATTATTGTAAATACAACATGTGAAAACGCCAAAATTACTGACCATGCCAATGATTGATATCTTATATTTCCATACCGTGGGCTTTATATGAAAATCGATTCTTAAGGAGTAAACTCCAAAAAAAAGGTTTTATAATGATTAATATAAATTCGAATTGAATACTGAAAAATGGTAAATATAAAACCAGTGATGCTTATTTTTTCTTTCCACGTGAATGTAAAATTAATAAAGCTGTATTTGTCAGACCTTGTACACGCAATCCCTTTAATTAACAACCAATAACAATTGAAATTTGATACATTGAAGATCAGCTTATCTTTATAGGTTTCGAACAGCAGGAACATTGTATTACTGATTCAACTATTCATTCCCTTATCCATTTGTTAATCATTTCATCCAAAAATAGCATGAACTCAATAACGCCAAGCTGAAAAAAATCAATTTGTATCAAATAGTTGCTCTGAAATTACAGTTATCAAAGTGTTAGAAGTATGTATTGCCTTTAAACTCGGGGTCTTAAGACCCGTGGCCCGCTGAAGGCATTTTTATGACCCTTCATTTGAATTTGAAGCAATTTAAAGAAAAATTGCCTTGCCTGCTTTTTGTCGTAAAAAACGTCATTTTTCAGTTATTTTTTATATTTAACACATTTCACTGATGTGTTTGATATCCATTTGAGAATATTTTCTGAAAATGACGAAGTTTTCAAAAATTTCACACTACATTTTAAATAATTTTAAATATACAAATCTGTGACTACGCATAAAATCTCAGAAATTTTTGGAAAAAAGGTGGACTTATATTAAACAGGTTTGTAAAGTATTTTAACTCGACTTCTATTTAACTTTTTTGAAACCGATATATATATATACAAATCTGTAAACACCATTTCTTCCTTTTGAGTCAGTTGTAATCTTGTAAAACGAACCTCCCTTTTTTTGACATAAATTTCCTGATTACCTATTTTTTGAAAGTCGTGTGGTTCGTAGATCACTGCGATTTTATTGATGTGGGCCGAGAATCATTGTAAATTTATTAATTTGGCCCTAGAACGTGAAAGGTTGAATACCTCTACTTTAAACGAATGCAGCAGAACATTAAAAGATTTTTGTTTTATATACACTCAAATGTTCAAAAAAATCCTCTCTCTTTCTGTCCAATTATATATGTAATTAATTCTATCGCTTCATTCTTTTTATACGTAAAGCTGATAACGTATGCTCTTTTTATGACAACTTTCATTTGTCGAACTTCTTTGGAAAATTTAAATATTTAAGTCAGAAATTGTATATAAGTGGATGTAGCATTTTGGAAAAGGTAATCTGTTAATTTTTTTTTTCAAATCAAATGATACTTCGCAAGTGTACAAATTGAATTTTTATATGATAGTAAGATATCTAACTGAGTTTAAGATTGAAATCTGATTTTAAATGAACATGTATTAAAGTCAAAGAGAGAGGAAAAAAAAAGGGGGGGAGAAGAAGATTCAATGTGAATGACTAAAAACATTTACATACATAAAAACAAATTTTAGTTGCACGAAACTAACTCCCTCTGATTAGTATGTTCTGTAAGTGATTGTAAAAAATGTTAAGTTTGTTAAATGTTAATTTTATTTCTGATTTTTTTTAATTTATATCAATATCTTTGTATCAGTAAAAGATAAAAATGTCAAACTATGAACTTAAATATAATATAAAGAATAATTTGAAGTAATGCATAACATACAGTTAAGGCTGTCTTCGCCAAATGTAAAATAACCTGAACTAAGCGTGGAGATCATTTTCATACAGAAGCATCTAAATTTTCAGGAAAACTTGCAACATCTTGATTCATGCACCTTTTTATCATGTAATGTTTTTAAAATATAAAAATATTCATAAATATTTAGTTTTTCATTTTAACACGTAAAAGGATAACTCATTTAGCATTGCGGTACAATAGAAAAAAATGCGAAACATTGTACACCAAAAAATAAGAGGTACGATAGAATATGCTGCTATCTACAGGATAGCGAAGCCAGAATATATCAATGTTGGAGTACTTTTATATCTGAAAAAATATTCCAAATTCGGATCCTATTCTTTAACGTTACCCAAAAACAACCTTAAAAAGAAAACGTAATATCAAATATTGTGTCTGTAAACCTTATTTTCAAAAGAATATATCCCCATAACCTATGTAATTAAACACTATATAAGTGATATTTCGCATCAAAATATCTACTTTCCTATTATTACAATTAAGTTTATTAAATATTCAATGTTTGCCTAGATATTAATATAGGAAACATATTAAGGTCAACCATGCATATGCCAACCAAATACGTTCGAGATAGAAATCGCCATTTGCACACATAGTACCGGTCTCATTCATTCGTTCCACAAAGGATTCACCCGAGAGAGTTGGCTTTTATTTGTTTATTTCAATGTTCCTTCGCACATCTGATCGGGGAAGGAATATCCATTAATTCTTTCATCCGGAAGAATTTCACGGGGTTTCATTAAATGGTTCATAATACAACGCTGACAGAAAGAGTGATGGTGGAACGTTCTGCTTCCCTTTATCATTTATCACATTTCAACGGTGGTTACTTTTCAAAGAGATGGCGCCGGGATAATGTTTGGAACTCCGAAAATTGAAAATCGAACGAAATTGCGTGTCGCTCAATGTTACGCTAAAGGACGATTAGAATAGTGTCACCGAAACTTTCTAAAATTTCTCTAGAGGAAATGGAATGGGTAACAGATTTAACTGAAGATAGGGATAATGATAGATGAAACATGGAGATTTTACAATGGAGTGTGTGATGTCTGAGATTTCATCTCAAATATTAACTCTCGTTCACTTATTTATTTCTAAGTTTGAAACGATGTTTTAACTTTTTGGTGGTAGTTAAATGTCATTTTCTATTAGAAATGAAAAATTACATTTTTAAAATTAGTTCTTCTGGAGTAAATTTTTAGTCTGTCATCAGTTTACATTTGTTTTTATTTAATCAAAAGCGGCCGCCGTAGCCGAGAGGTAATGGAATTGGTGGCTTGTTTTATTGCCATCCAGCCAAGGCTCGAGTTATTTTCCTCTAAAATTCCATTGTGTAGAGGAGTTCATGTACATTGAATCTATACAGCAAGGGTGTCAAACTCAAAGGCTGGCTTGGGCCAAATAAACAAGGTTTAACTAAAGGTGGGTCTCAAAGAAAATAAAAATTCATAGAAACATAGGTTTATTTCGAATAATACATTATAATAAACATATAAAAAAAGAGCAAGAAAAATATAATATGTACGTTCTGACACTTGACATCTCTTCTCTGCTACTATCTTTCCTATTGCGGGAGAAATTTTGATATTTTGTTATATATTATTGTATGCCAATATATTGACCGGGCCGCATGCGGGCCACGAGTTTGACACCCCTGCTATACAGGCTCAAAGTCCTCGCGTTGTATTGAAGAGATTGGAAGCGTAAAGTGACTGAGCACGCTCGGAAACGGGGTTTTGAACAGTGTATAAATGAATATAATTTTTATATTTAATATCACCTGAATTATAAAATATACATATAAAATTGTTTTAAAAACATTTTTACTATAAAAAAATTATTCAAAAGTAACTTTTTGGCAGAAAATGAAGAAAGAATGACATTTTTTCAAAACATGCTCCTTTTATGAATATTTCTTTAATAAGAATATTTTGCCCATACATAATTATGACTTCTATACAGAGCCTGAAGTAGGATTTTTGAAAAATTCACATTATTTTCAGTTACGATCATTTGAAATAATATAACAGTTGTTTTTTCATTAAAATTTCTTTGCTCTCTTTCTCTGATTTACTATAATATGAATAAATCCACTTCTAAATTAGATTTTTAAATAATCCTACTTAAGGACTCTGAAAGAAAGTCTTAATTAAATATAGGCAAAATATTATTATAGAAGCATTTTTTCTAAAGAGAATGCTTTGAAATTAGTCATTTTTTTCTTCACTTTTTGCCAAAAAACTTGTATTTAAATAATTTTTTCGTGTAAAAAAGATTACTAAAACAATTTTATACGCATATTCTAATTCAAATGACATTAAATATCATTAAAAAACTATTCGTTTATACTTATGCAAAATCACAGTTTCGAACGTAGTAGGATACCTTTAGAAAGGTCATTTTATAGCGCCTGAAAATTGCGTTTATGTTACTTTAACTTTTTAATAACCAATCATAAAAATGCAACAGAATATTATATCTATATATATATTTCAGAAGTAAAAAAAAGCATACACATTTTATGGCCTTATTCTAACGTTCAAATCCTGGTGTCACTATAGACCCTCTATGTGAAAAGTTGATGCTTGTTAAACCTATCCAAACTTCAAGCTTTCACATTGGTGAGGAGTGGATGTTTGGAGTGAGAATGCTAGCTCAAGTGTCATCTTTATGATTTGTCCGAGCTCAAAATTACCAATTCTGACGCCAATAGCCCCAGTGTTTCTTTATAACGTGACATTAATAATTAGTCGACCCTATTCTAACTTCACTAGCATATAGATAGCATTATGCTTTATTATATTCATTGCTTTTTTAATTTATCTATTGTTTTGCGAAAGGATATTATTTTTTATTAATTTATACCATAATACTAAATGAATTTTTAATTTTACCTTTTATTTTGAAAAATTCTGTATTTGTTGAATATTTCTAATTTTTGAGGAGAAATAAAGATAAAAAGATGTATATGTTATAATAACATGAGCCTTTATTAATATAAGACATTTTTCTACAAGTGTGCTCTTAGTTGGGCCCTGTTATTTAACATTAACTTTTTTCAAAATGTAAGTTTGTTTTTCAAATCTCTTTAGATGGATTGAATGAATAATAGATTTTTCAACTTTTAGGAAATTATTACAAATGATACAATAACGTAGATATGTAATAGTTGAGAAATCAACCATTTATCAATTTTTTTATATTATAAATCTTTATCGGTAGTTACAAAAGTTATAAAATTCAAATTATTCGCATTTGTGAATCTCATACCTCAAATAACCCGACATAGCTGAGGAAATCAAACAAAAAGCAAAGCAAAAAAGAAGAATTCTACGCTTAATAATTAATTTATATACAGTGGACCCAAAAGTGTTCGTACACTTGCAATTTCTTATAAAATTGAACGTTTTCGACTAATAAAAATCAATATATTGCAATTGTAATTTTTTAATGATATCTGCAACTTATTCTTAACAGAATGACATAATTTTTTTTTGAAAAATGATATAACTATTATTTTTAAAAATTAATAATCAAAAAGCTATTGAAAAATTACGCTACAAAAGTCTTCCTACACCTAACAAAAATCTCAATTTAGCTTTAAATATTGTATTTTTTTCTTACTTTAGTACTTAGTAGGATATTTTTTAGTGTCCACAATATCTTTTAAATGTTTTGGTATAGATTCAATCAGTTTTTTGTAATTTCTGCATCGGTTTTCCTCCATGCTTCTGTTATTATTATTTTTACTTCCCATTATATGTTTATATGTCATGTTTTCTTTTTTTTTTAATAAAATTCTCACTAAATATGTTCTGCTGGGCTAAATAAACTTATTGAGGAGGTGTTTTCAGAATTTTGAGGCAGTTCTTGAGACACAAGTGGCATACATTGAGAGAAGTGCGCTCGGTGTCATTATCTTGTTAAAAAATGAAGTGGTCACCAATATCCAAATTTTGGGCGGATGATTTAAAATTCCTCTAAAATACTTAAATAGAGCTCATGATTCACAATACCATAAAAAAAGCCAAATTACCTAATTTTAAAGTCGATTTACACCCCCACGCAAGAACTTCTCCACCTCCATGCTGAAGCATGGAGATGGAGGAGTTCTCGTTCCACATAAATTCTTGGGATAAAATTCCTCATTTTTTCATTTACAAACTATTATATGTCCATCAGAACCAAAAATGTTTAATTTTCCGTCATCCCAATCAATTTGATGTCAATTTTGAATTTTCTGAAACTTAATCCCAAGAATCAAATTGGATCAATGAACTATGGAGATGGAAGTGTTTTTGCGTGGAGGTGTAAATTGGCCTCAAAATTAGGTAATTTGGTATTTTTTGATGGTATTGTGAATCACCAGCTCTATTTAAATATTTTAAAGTGAAAGTTTAAATTATCCGGTGAAAATTTGGATATAGGAGACTACTTCATTTTTTAACAGGATAATGACGCCAAGCGCTCTGCTCTCAATGAACGCCGCTGGTATCTCTATAACTATCCAAAATTCTGAAAAAATCTTCTCAATCAGTTTTTTTAGCCCAGTAGAACATATTTGATTTAAAAAAAGAAAGCATGACATATACACACATAATGGGAAGTAAAAACAATAATAACAGAAGCATGTAGGAAAACCGATGCAGAAATTACAAAAAATTGATTAAATCTATACCAAAGCATTTAAAAGTTATTGTGGACACTAAAAGATATCCTACTAAGTACTAAAGTAGGAAAGGAATACATTATTTAAAGCTAAGTTCAGAATTTTGTTAGGTGTACGAAGGCTTTTGTGGCGTAATTTTTCAATAGCTTTTTGAATATTAATTTTTAAAAATAATAGTTATATCATTTTTAAAAAAACAATTATGTCATTCTATTAAGAACAAGTGTCGGATATCATAAAAAATTACAATTACAATATATTAATTTTTATTAGTCGAAAATATTAAATTTTATAGGAAATTGCACGTGTACGAACACTTTTGGGGTCCACTGTATGTTACTCCTTAACGTTTATTTCATTATTTATTCTCTAAGGAAAATGAAATATTTATTCAAATATTAAAAAGTCTGAAAATTTTTTTGTTAAATATTTCTTTGAAAGTAGGGATTATTATTCTTTCTCATAAATGCCTTTTTTATAGAATTAGATATCTGATACATGCAAGATTTCTTTTTTTTATTTCACTTCCGTAGATTGAAGATGAATATTTAGCATATTAATTTGTTTTCCATAAAGCAAGAAAACACTATCGTAACTAAATTTAAGTTAACATAAAAAAATCACAACTTCAAGAAAATATTTAAAAAGAATGATATCTGTTATTTTTTGAAATTCCCCTTACACAATACTTTATCTACCTTAACATACATGTTTCAAAGAAAAATGCCTGAAGTATTTTTCTACTAATGATCAATTAATTATTATAAATTCGAATGTATTTTAAATTGCAATTTTTACGAATCAAAATATGTCCGAAAGTATGCTTCCGCTGAAACGAATTATTTATAATATTAAACATTTTTAAAGTTCCTGTCTGTACAATATTTCATTTAACTAAATATATATTATCATATTTTATTACAGATTTCCGTATTTCTACAATAAAAAGTTCGTTTAACTTTTGCTTCTGATTGATAAATTTAAAAAATTATGGCCTTACTAAAATAATTTTACACCCTCAGACTTTATAGCAAGAATTTTAAAGAAAATTAGAAAGAGGATTACAATATTTACGTTTAAAAATTCGAAATTATTAAGTGCTTGAAAAGAAAAATAAATTGAAAGTAAAAAAGCTTTTTTAAAACAAGCTTTTATTTAAATGCGCTAAAAAGAATAAAATAAATTTTTCTTTAAAATTTTTTTACTATCAACTTATAACGTCATTACACAATTTATATGATATAAAAGCTTGTCGCAAGTTTAAAGCACTCTTACTTACTTAGTTTGAAAATTTTAAGAAATTGAAATCAATCAGATCAAGTTATTTAATTTACTTGTTTATCTGCAGAGGTAAATCTCGCGACAAGCTTTTATATCATATAAATTGTGTAATGACGTTATAAGTTGATAGTAAAAAAATTTTAAAGAAAAATTTATTTTATTCTTTTTAGCGCATTTAAATAAAAGCTTGTTTTAAAAAAGCTTTTTTACTTTCAATTTATTTTTCACTTTTTAGTTATCACTCGACAGGTTTCTTAGTCTGTTCATCTCATTCAACGCATCATTGTTGCTATTTGTTAGCCGGTTATTTTCGAACAGTCGAGCTAAATGAATTCTCGCAAAAAGAGTACTAGACGAAAAACACAATTTTTTCTTAAATCCGTAAATTTTAAGCAATTCTTTCAATCTTCGTACAGATCTTGGGTAATATTATCCTACACACGAAAAAAAGTTTTATGAGATTTTCTTCATAAATGACGAAGTTATTAAATATTAAAATGTTGAGTATTTTTTGAAAAATCGTAAAAAAAAATTTCGACATTTTATTTTTTAAATGACTGATTCTAAAAGAGCAAATCATAAGCTGTTTTAGTACGGAATGTCGATTCATTTAAACAAAAAAAATTCATGCGCGTCGATTTAGACATTATTTTCATAAAAACGCATCGATTTTGACTTATTTAAAAAAAATCGTAAGAAATACAAATATTATTTTGTAAAAAACATTATACCGTATCGGGACGAAATAAATGATCTTTCCGATTCTATAATTATTTTTTGTCTGAGCTTCATCGATTAACCTCTTAAGCGGTCAATTTTTTTGACCAAAATTTTCCCAAAAAAAGCCCATTTTTTAACTGCATGTAACTAAGCATAATAATTAACAGAACGCACGAAAATGGAAGATTTTTATTTTAATCTCCGGTTTAAAATTTTACTCACCTTTTTTTATTTTATAATTTTTGAACACAAAAACCCTTAAATGTTTGCTTTTAATAAGTACATTCTGCCTACTATGAAGAATATTTCACATACATCTTAAAATATATTTTCTTCCATTTACCAAAAAATTTCATGTTCATACCTCTTTTTCATACGATTGATAGGATTTCATGTGTGTGTGCATATTTATATGCACACACAATATGAAGAATAGTGTAACACTAAGTCTTATATTCCAATGGGGATAGAGATAATATCGACTTCTTTGGATTATCTATACATTTTCCTTTTTCTTAGGCAACACATTGTACATTGCCTTGTAAATCCCTATTCTTTATCCAATATTTTCAAGAATATATATTCTTGCCTTCAGTGAAAAATTCTCACCTTCACCACTACCAAAATTCTGAATGAAGAGTAGTACAGTACCATGGACAAACTCTCTCTCTGCATCTCCTAAAGACACACTATACTAATAACCTTATTATAGGAATAAAAATGTCTGTACAAATAAAATATAGAAAGAAAAAATTTCGGTGCCTGTACAGCGCACGGGCAAACCGGTTGTGGCTAACTTTCAGTAGCCCGTAAGGTGTACGGGCAAACCAGTTAAGGGGTTAAATTTAGAATTTCTATAATACTCCATCTCAGTTTAACTTGGCAGCGTTGAGAAAGGTATACAATGTACCAATCTACTTGAAAAATAGCTCTACTTTTTTTGTTTTGAATTTAAATCCAAGAAAATAGATAGAAATTTGTAAATAAAATTGCATATGTTGTAGAAATTAGATTATTTTTACATTGTAGAAATGTAATTATTTTTTAGGCAAAGTTAATTAATACAGTCAATAGCGCAACGTTATGAAATTCCAGTTTGGCTGAAAACCGATTTTCGACGCCAACTTTTGTCATTGTTGTAACAATAAAATTATTACAACAATGCAGATATATCCAAGTTGGCGCCCAAAATTAGTTTAACGTTTTTAATTAATATCTTTTTAATTAATTGCAATATCGGAATATAAATGGTCAAAACATGCATTGTCATCCAAACTAAACTTGTATACAAAATTTCAGCTCAATGGGAGGAAGATATCAGCTTCAAAATTGAGTTGCAAGATTCCACCCGAACAAATTACATACATACATACATACATACATACATACATACATTGTAAGTTAAATAAAAGCTTTTAAAAAAACGAATTTCCAACATAAAATTACTAATAAGCAGAAGAAAAACGAAAATTTATTAAAGTAAAGAAAACAAATAATATTATACATTATCAAAAACTAACCATTTTTCCGAATATCTGTTGGAGAATGGAGAGCAAGAGAGAGAGATAGAGAGAGAGAGAGAGAGAGTTTACTATATATAAACATAATTGAAGGAAAAAATTACTTCAACTTTCGACATGAAAAGAATCGCTAATTTTTAAAACATGGAAGAAAAAAATTAGTTGAAATTATCCTGAATGCAATATAATTAATAAAATAACTTTTAGATAGAAAAAAACCCTCTCCACTAATGATAATAACCGAAAAACCTTTTGCATGAGATAAAAATATTCATTTTTCAGCAGCCGATAAATATTTAAAACAAGTGCTAATTTAGGAGATGTTTATTTGTCTGCTCTAAAATATATACATCAAAAGAATGTTTTGCTGAATAGTCCACTCAACAATGCAGGTGTTTAAAAGTAATTATTTAAGATGAAAATACATATGTTGAAATTTGTTCACACCTAGAATATTTTTTGCGAAATTCTATTTTTGTCTGAAATGTTAACAATTTTACGTAGAACTATAAAATTAAAATAACAGAATATTCCAAATTTTTGTAAATTCAGTTATCTGAGCTTTTTTTTTTTTTTTTTTGCCTTCGTTTGCTCGTGATTGTTTACTCGTATCGCAATTATTTAATTAAAAATGACATAAATATATCATGCATTTATTCAAAAAGGACATTTGTTATAGCATAAGTGAAACATATTTATTTTTTTTAAATTAAATTTTATGTTTTTGGATTTGTTTCTTATCTTTGCTCTTCTGTTTTATAACTAATCATTACTTTATTAACATTCACTACGTATATAATTTAATTTCGCTCCCTTCCAATCCCTTGAAATAAATAAAAAAAGGGATGAATGTAAAACAGAGATATTATACATTATTTTCATCATGCTACATATCCCAGTGGAAAAACTTTCTTTGTTCTTTTTTTTAAATTTTCAAGTTTACATTAAAAAAAATTTTTTTGAAAGAATTTTTAAATAAACCATAGAAAATAAAGATGTGAAGTTTGGACTTTTTCTATAAAACAATAGCCAATTAAAACTGAATTTAACGTTCTTTTAGAAACTTTCTACAATTTATCAACTCTCAGATTTAAAAAAAAATAGATTATACTTTCAAATAAAAAAAAAACTTTTAATAGGATATGATATTTTTAAATTATTATAAACATTAACTAGAAATATTCGTTATAATACTCTGTAATTTTTGTTATTTAGAATCAAAATGATTTAACTAATTATTATTACTTTTATATAAATATCTTTTTGTGTCATTCTGTGAGACACAAATTACAAATTTGCTTATATGCATTTAAAGAAAGTTGCTCGTGTTTCTAGCATAAAGGGAAAACATTACAATTATAACATTTTTAAAATGAAATACTGTATAAATAATATTTTAAAAACTTTATTTTGACATTATGTGATATAAATGGATAATAAAATTGATTAAAATATTTCTAAGCACTGAAATCTACTGAATACCAAATTATTAATTAAAATTATAAGTTTTTGCCTGCTGATAGATGTAGGAAATATTTATAATACTGATAATTTTATTAAAGTACTTATAACATTCATTTTATTAAAAAAAAAGATAAAATGTTTAAACATTTTGATTTGAAGAAAAAAAAGCTTAAGCATCATTGTAACTGTAAGATTACCAACAGAAACAAAAACTGACAACTCCATTTCTTCCACTTTATTCATATCAGATGCATATCAAATTAATGATGCATAATTATTTTATTTAAAACAAATAAAAAAATTTGATCACTAAAGTTCTGCAAAGACAAATTTTGTATATAATCAGAAGATAATTTCAATAAAACATTTTTTAAATTGGAATTTATTGTTCTACTGAGTTTTATTTGGAGGAAAAGATATTTTAATCAGAACTGTTGGTAAAATTTAAAGTAAAACGTAGCAGTAAGCTTAGCATACAAGAATATTTTAAAGATAAGAATTAGAAAGATACTCTAAAGCTTATAAATGAAAACAAAATTCTAAAAGATAGTTCCATAATTACCGCGCTGTTTTTAAATATTACTATTATTAATAAATTTTGCAAAAACACTCACCGGTAGCTTGCTGTACCAGAAACCGAATCCAGGTATTTCCTGAACCAGGGAAAGACGCCAAAGCTATCATAGGCCCAGGAGGTTTTCTGAATCTAGGCTGGACGCAAACATTGATTCTTCTTCGAATATGAGATGACCTAACCTCATTAGTATTGAGAACCCTAGCCATAGCTGCCCATCTTTCCTGATACCTCTCCATTCTAAGCAAGCTATGTCCTATACCACCGACCAAACTAACTGACTTTAAACCTAGCTTCTTTTCTTTGGATTCTTCTGTCAATGCACGCCGTACTTCGTCTTGAGCACTCTGGTCAATGATACGAGACATAACAAGTATAAAAAGGACAACATAGGAAGACAGGACAACACCGATTAGGCCATACAGTACGCGCCGGAAGTGTTTGGAAGTTGAACTTAAAGCATGGCGTTTTTCTGGTAATCTTCTCTTTATTTCCATTTTGCCATTGCAGAATATTTTACTTAGCAGTTTTCCAATCTATGATTTCTCTTTTTAATTTCAATATTTTAAACATTTTTATTATTTTTTTTAAGTTTCATAACATTCTATTATGCCTTATTTATTTTTTACTTAGACTATTCTTAATCATTTAAACATGCGGTTTAAAACTAATTAATATAGTTATTTCTATCTCTTTATAATTTATTTATGCAGCTATATAATTTATTCCGAAGTTTTTCTAGCTATTATTTTACAATGTTTGTAATATTGACTATAATCTTTTTGGATTAACAGTCTATTTATTCAAAATCGTATTCATAATCTTAATATTATGTAATTAATTTTTCAGATTTATGTTTATAATTTCTACACATTAATTACTTTTTAGAATCCTAATCTGTTTCGGATACTTAATAGATGCAAATATTTATAAATATAGATTTCTAAAAAATTGAAAATAACTACATTTGTTTTATACGTGGTTATAAATAAGAAATAATTTACATTGTTTTAAAAATAGTTTGATTATCTTAACTTTAGTTTTTTATAAATTGCATCACATGAGAACTATTTATTATATTTTAACTCAAACTATTCTAGACGATTTAGATGAGAAGTACATATTAAGATTATAAGATAAACTATTTTCTTACCTAAACTAGACATTCAGTTAAGCTTGATCCCTATAAATGCAAGATTTTCTCAATTCTAATTTCAATTTTTTTAAAGCATATCTTAATATATAGAGAAAACATGTGCAACTACATGTGATTTATGTATGTGAGATTTTCTTTAGGTAAAATATCACTAGATCCGATTAATTAATTACAAATAATTAGTTTTCTTTTCCAAATAAATTCTTGCATCAAAACCTCTCATTAACCATTCTAAATATTTAACCGGCCGCCTTCAAACTTCAAGGGACCTATAAGAACCTGATGATTTTGACAGATGCTATAAATTAATATCAAACGAAACACATATAATCAAAAAGGCTCTACCTTTTTCCTTCTTTACTAACCTACTCCGGAACTTTCTAGAGGAAACTCGCAATCATCACGCGCTATAAAATGCCATTCTACGAGCGGTTTCTAAAAACAATACTACATAGACAACGGTGACAGAACAAGCGCCATTGCTCCCCTTGATAACATGCCAGCAGAGGAGTTACATTGGACCTAAAGACATATTATTGACGCCACAGAGAGGCTGAGGATATATGAAGAGGAAGATGAGGAACACTAGCGCCCTCTCATGGCCAAAGGATTGAATCATTCCCCTCTCCTTACTCAAGGCGCGCTCGGAGATACCAGAATAATTTATAGGGTGATCCATGAGTTTTAGTATAGTGAGCACTGATTAAATTCGGATCGTACTGGAAAAGCTTACTATGACAGAGATTATTTGCCTCTCAACTGTATGATTAAAATGAAACAGGACGAAGATATCTTATTTATTTGCGGGATTAGCATTTTTATTTTGCGAGTTCTTGGTTGATTGGGTTTTGGAAACAGCTGAGACAATAGACGGGAGTGATTGATGTCTTGTTCAATATTCTTAGGGAATATTCGATTAGTTGTATTATGCGGGGCTTAGGAAAGGAGAATATTTGTTTGAAGAAGGAGAGTAAAAGAGATGTAAATATACTAGTAAATTATGTATGTCGTTTCGCAACATAAATTGTTAATTTTATAAATTTTTTGCATGCATTTAAATGGATACTCTTAAATTATTCGATATTTATCCTTTTTTTATATGCCGTCAAATCTATTCAAAGCTTTTTTCTTCTTTTTTACATTAAATTGCTTGATGATTGCATTCTCTTACTAAGGTTCTGTTTTATTATGTAAGTATAAAAGTAATAAAATAAAGAAGCAAGTTAATATAAAAAGAAGTTAAGTTTACATAGTAGCAAATAGAAAATTTTTGAGAAAATAGAGAACATATTTATGAAGTGTGCACTTTAATTAATTTTAAAATGGCGAAAGCACTTATACTGGGTTTTTTTTAAAGTTTTGCCTTCGTTTTCTCTTTAATATCTAAATTCAATGATAAAACAAGTAATAACTTTGTTTCTAAAACTACTAATCTGCTGCATTTGAAGACTAAATGACAAGATAAGATGGAATGTTTCATTCCAACTGTTCTGTGTTCTGAAGACTATAAAAATCGTTTTTCGATACACCAATCAACTGAAACAAATATTTGAATTCCAAAAACGCAATTAAACCCTTTAATACTTATTGACTTGTTTTGAAAATTCCGACTTTTAGAAAGTATAACCTATTTTAAATTTCAGAAAAAACAAAGTAATGGCTGCTTTTGATCTAAGGGATGTTTAATCTGTACTTACCTTATGAGAAATTTTAAAAAAGGATAAAGATAACGATGGAGTTTTCTGTGAAGCATAAAAATTGTTTTTGTTTGGAAATATACCCAAGAAATTCATTAATTCAGGTTTGTAAATTCCTAAAGTGTCTCTAGTTTATTATTATTTATTAATATAGCTCTAGTAATAAAAAATTAGTATAACATTTACACGTTTTATTTATCATACTTATATTTTTGTAGAGTATTATTATTACATTAAATTTATCTTTTACATAATAAAGCGTGTTTCAAGTAACTTTAATTAAATATAGTTATATAAAAATTCACACACACACAATTCATTTTAATTCAAACAAGTGATCCCAGAATTAGAAATCAAATCATTCAAAAAACGATTAAGAACTAAATAGTTCTTTAAAAAAAGTATGTTTAATACGTCTTACATTAGCGAACCTCGACTTGAGGGAGAAATTAGTTATTTAAGCTGAAGCAAGAGAAATAAATTTCTTAATTAATTAAGTAATTTAATAAGCAACTTAATTAATTCACGAGCTAATATTATTTCTCCTAAATGTAAACTTAACGAATCCTCAGATAGATTAACGTAAACTATTGCAGAAAATACACAAGTATAATAACATAAGTTGGAGGGTAATTATATCCCCTCTCACGACATATGCTGAACTTGCCTCGCAATTGCTTCTGAGAAAAGCATTATTTGCAGAACTAGATGATGCAGTTCACTTTAGTTCTTAACATGTTTGCATGAACGAACATCGGGAAATGAAAGTGTACAGGTATCAATATCAGTAGAATTAACAGAATGGAACAAAAAATCATATCATAAGTATAATAACATAAGTTGGAGGGTAATTATATCCCCTCTCACGACATATGCTGAACTTGCCTCGCAATTGCTTCTGAGAAAAGCATTATTTGCAGAACTAGATGATGCAGTTCACTTTAGTTCTTAACATGTTTGCATGAACAAACATCGGAAATGAAAGTGTACAGGTATCAATATCAGTAGAATTAACAGAATGGAACAAAAAATCATATCATAAGTATAATAACATAAGTTGAAGGGTAATTATATCCCCTTCTCACGACATATGCTGAACTTGCCTCACAATTGCTTCTAAGAAAAGCATTATTTGCAGAACTAGATGATGCAGTTCACTTTAGTTCTTAACATGTTTGCATGAACGAACATCGGGAAATGAAAGTGTACAGGTATCAATATCAGTAGAATTAACAGAATGGAACAAAAAATCATATCATAAGTATAATAACATAAGTTGAAGGTAATTATATCCCCTTCTCACGACATATGCTGAACTTGCCTCGCAATTGCTTCTGAGAAAAGCATTATTTGCAGAACTAGATGATGCAGTTCACTTTAGTTCTTAACATGTTTGCATGAACGAACATCGGGAAATGAAAGTGTACAGGTATCAATATCAGTAGAATTAACAGAATGGAACAAAAAATCATATCATAAGTATAATAACATAAGTTGAAGGGTAATTATATCCCCTTCTCACGACATATGCTGAACTTGCCTCACAATTGCTTCTAAGAAAAGCATTATTTGCAGAACTAGATGATGCAGTTCACTTTAGTTCTTAACATGTTTGCATGAACGAACATCGGGAAATGAAAGTGTGCAGGTATCAATATCAGTAGAATTAACAGAATGGAACAAAAAATCATATCATAAGTATAATAACATAAGTTGAAGGGTAATTATATCCCCTTCTCACGACATATGCTGAACTTGCCTCGCAATTGCTTCTGAGAAAAGCATTATTTGCAGAACTAGATGATGCAGTTCACTTTAGTTCTTAACATGTTTGCATGAACGAACATCGGGAAATGAAAGTGTGCAGGTATCAATATCAGTAGAATTAACAGAATGGAACAAAAAATCATATCAAATGAAAAGATAAATGTTTGAGCAAACAACACAATTGCAGCATTGCGTATTCATAATTTATTTTTTTCATTTCATTTATTCTTGTGAAAAACTATATTACTTCATCAGAAAATTAAAGAACAAACTAGATAAGCACCAAAAGAATATAATAAACATAGTATATATTCTTATTTCTAAATAAGTAATTTAGAATAAAATTACTTTGAATTCCCGAAACTTTCTGAAAATAAATAAGATAATTTTATTTTACTTAAAAAAAATTTTAATGATACATAAATTAAAAGATTTTTTCATAATGAATGTATTTTTGATTTTTTTTAAAGAATTTCTAGAAACATTTGTTCTAAAGACTCTCTACCAAAAGGTTCGTCAAGACGATAGAGTGTTCTCATTCTCAGTTAAAGATTTATAGATTTAGGATACTCTTAGTACGATATTGATTTATTTTCAAAAAGCTGGTCTCCTGGTTTAATGACTCTTCTATGTAGCAACCGTGACTCAATCCTCCATTTTGTTTCTTATAGCAATATCCTGAAGGACCCAAAATCATCAGACAGACCCCATTATATGTCATGATCTTATTTTATGTCTCGTGAGTTGATTCTGTAAAGCGAGTATATATATATATATATATATATATATATAGGTCGAAATTGATATTAGAGTTTATGTGTTCTAAGTTTCTCCCCGTAATGTTATTTTTAGAAACATTGTAATCATGATTCTATCTGGTTTTCCATTCTTATTTCAAATATAGAAACTGACTTAAAGATAAATTAAGAGTTAATTTATATGTACTTTTAATATTTACGCCTTAAAAAAAATTCTCAGTTTTAATACAGGTATGAATATCTTATAAAAGTAATTATCAATTTAAATGCATTGAAATATAAGAAAATCCTCTTAATATTTTGCCTTTTCAGAATTTCCTTTATCAAATTTTTGGATGTTATCTAAAATAAATATGTATTACTTAAGATTTAATAACTTATATTATCCTAATAATTATGTGGAAAATGTTTGTTAATAAGTCAATGTTAAGTTCATTGGATTTTTAACAGATATCTGTATCAAGATGAAGAGAGAGAGAGTTTATTGACGTCATACTATAAAATAACTACTGTGCTATTGGCAACGGGCTGCGTAATTCTGAACCTGGTTCAAGTGATGAGGATGACACTTGAACTGGCTCGCCAAACTGCCACACTATGGAAGCGAAGTCTTTGACCCACGGTAGACTTAACGTGCATGAGCTTCTCTACACGATGGGTCTTCAGTGGTACCAAAGTTCGAGCTCATGACACGCAGAGCATGGTCTCGTGATCATAAACATTAGGTTACCATGGACACCTATCAAGATGAAAGTGACATCTTAACTTCTGAAAACTCTAAATGAAAATATTTTTTTCTGCAGTTACGGACTTTGCAGAAGATTAAAAGAACCATTTTTGTCTTTCATTACTTTATCGATATAAAAAAATAATGCAGTATTAATTGATGAATATTTATTTACTAAATGAATAAAGTGCCAATACTTGGGCTATATAACTGGTAAAGTACCAACTCTATAAGCATAACTAGTAATTTACGAGTTAAATAAATATAGTAAATTACGAGTATACCAGTGCTTCTCAAACTTTCAATATTTGCGACCCAATATTCAATCATAATTTTCATCGCCCCCCCCTCTATACAATAACAATGTATTGAATTCAATAATAATATACTTTGACGTTAAAGCTACAATACGACTTCAACCTCTTAAGATCCACTGGCGTATATATACCTTCTTGCACATCCAGTGCATTGATTGCCCCAGACGTATATATTCGTCTTTCCAAAGTACGATCACTGTGCACTACTATCCATAAAATTGTTCCGAAGGCGTTGGAAGGCAATAAAAGGACTTTAACAGTGTTTGCAACAGATTTACTTTTTTCAGAGAATTTACTTATTTATTTCTTTTCTACCTCACCCCACCCCTTTTTCCCCAATACACCACATATGCTCGCCTACGTGTTAAACGGTGGCATTGGGAAACGAATCGAGTAATTTTCAATTGGCATTTAAGGGATTAATTATAAACCGTACAAATTATCGAGATGAGTCTTAATTTTTGTGTATAATTTTATAGAGGACAAGAGCCCTTGGGGTCACTGGTAATTATTGAATTTCTTCTTAACTTAGTATTGTAAAATTAATTATAAAAGACATTGCGCAGTACTGATATATTTATAAGTGTATTATATCGGTGTAAAAGTGTATTTTTTATAATGTCAGAATGTGTTTTGTTGTTTACTTTGAGTAATTTAATAATTTTTTAAATGATCTGCTTTCCACTTCGCAATATGCTCGCCCCACCTACGCAGGTTTATCACACCCCTCTAGGGGGTGCGCCCCACAGTTTGAAAAATGCTGGAGTATACAATAAGTTTTAAAAGAGTTCTCTTCATTGTTCAAATATGAGATTTTTTTATGTATAAATAATATTTTTTCATAAAAAAACTAAGAAACATGAAAACTTTAACATAAGCAAAGAATTCGAAACATAAATATATGTATTATAAATCACAGAAAAAATAAAACTGAAATAACTATATAAATAAAATTGTAATTTGAATAGTTAAAAAGGTTTCAAATTTCAAGTATCAGTTCAACTAATAAATGTCTTATAAATTAGGTGAAATTATTAATTAAACAAGCAAATTACTAAATAAAGTAATATTTCTGAGGGCATTGTGATAAGTAGCAATAATTGTGGTAACTTAGAAGTTTTTTATAACTTTAATGATGCATAAATTTAAGAAAGAACAAGATAAACTTCGTAATATAAAATTTAATTCGAGTAGCACATTTTTTAAAGAATAACTTGGAACCT
Source organism: Trichonephila clavata (assembly GCA_019973975.1). NCBI lineage: Eukaryota > Metazoa > Arthropoda > Arachnida > Araneae > Nephilidae > Trichonephila > Trichonephila clavata. The sequence continues at coordinate 25,196 of BMAO01015246.1, read as the reverse complement.
AATCAATAACTATAGCAGCTAAATGGTTAAAGCTATGCTCTAATTTATTAAACCATTTAATAAATAATACAAATTAAAATTGATTAATACAGAAAGAAATTCACACACAAACACTTTCACAAGTAGATTTTTAACGAAAAGGAGGAAATGAGAAATTGATAGAATATATTATGATTTATGATCTTTTTACATTCACAATTCCTTTAATCTACAGAATTTCACAAATATTCGACATTTTACGCGAAATTTCAGGAAAATATCTGCGTGAATTATAAACATCTCAATTTTACAAGACAATATAACCCGATTTTTAAAAAAAACATGTCATAATAAGAGTTTTCAAACAATTTTTCGAAACTGAAAACAACATAAAGAAATATGCATAAAATGGATTTAAAATCATAATAAAATCACTAAAATCCTAATGATAACTAAGAAATTATCGAAATCACATTAACATGAAAAGCGGTTGTAAAATAGCAATTTTTTCCACCTCTTTTTAAAACATTTTTTTTTTACTAATAATGACAAAGACGTATAAAAAACGTTTCATTTTTAGAAATTAGTAAGTCTAGCTTTTTTTTATTATTGTTATTAGCAAGTTTAAGTACTGTAAAATCCGACGTATAACGCGCGAGCTTCATTTGTATGTAACGGAATCTTAGAACTCAATTTTTACCCACTTTAAAAAATCAGGTTAATTCGAAATTTTTCTCACTAGTCCAGGACCGATGACAATACAATAATTTAATTATTTTGTTTCATTGTCCTGATCAGGATCATCAAGATTAACGATTTCTCATTTTCAGATCCTATCCCGCATCTGGCGACAAATTTTAGATCCCATTTCAAGATTTGGCGACTGAATGATTAAGTTGCAGCTTAGTTCGATTAATTATAAAAGGGTGTTTCTTAGTTTTTCTAAACAATAATTTATTATTAATAATAATAAGTTTAAGTACTTTAAAATCCAGCTTATAACGCATACCGTCGTATAACAAGCACCCATACTTTCAAGCTGGAATTTTTTAATTTTTAGGTATATTCGCCGTATAACGAGCGAACTTTTTTTTTTATACAAAAAAGACTTGGCATATGCGTGTTTTGAAGTCATTTATTAGAGGTATTATTCAAAGCACTAGAATTACAACCCTTTAAGTTTATAAGATGTCATTTCTTTTAAATAAACAGTATTTCGATCAATGCAGAGGTCTAATTTTTTCCTGTACTTTTCTTCTTTTTTTTTCAGGTATCATTTTTTCACCCAGCGTACAACATACACTTATACATTTCGATCTTACTTTTTGTGTTAAAAGTGCGCGTTATGCGTCGGATTTCACGGTAATTATATTTTGGAGTTCGTAATAAAACAGACACTCACACAAGATGGAATAAATAAATAGTTCCTTTTTAGCTAATTAATTTACGGACTAGAGGTTTTAGAGGTATAACAAAAGTATACTCAGCTTGAGGTTGACATAATAATAACAATTAATTGAACAGAGAAGATAGAATACAAGTAGAAACTTAGGATTCTCGTGAAATTAGGCAATTAAGTAAATTTAATTTGCACGTGTTTTCCAAACTTAAACTGTATCAGCTACAGTGATATTTGGTAATATTTTAACTACAAGAGAAAAACTCTTTTGTTCATAACATTAATCTGTTCTATCGCTAGCATTTAAGGTATCCGAATACTGCGACAACTTTTTTAAAAAAATGAAGATATATGGATTTTTTTTTATGTTTTTAGATTTGTTTACTGTTTTTTAAGAAAAATATGCTAAAATAAAGAAGAGAAAAATAAATTATTATTAGAAAAATATGCTAAAATAAAGAAGAGAAAAATAAACTATTATTAATAAAATGGGAAAAAATGGGTGAGAATTTACAAGAAATAACATAAACGCAGCCCATTCTGTACCAAAAGTTTATAAATAAGTTTTCGATTTTTCAATTCTAATGCGTTGCTCTGTTATTCATTTTTGAAATGACTTTCAGGATAAGAGATATTTTAATTTTTACAAAAACTAGAGCCCTTTATTTTAGTTATTATATGAACCTGCTTAAAAAAGAGTAATCATTATTTTAGCATAAGGGACTGTAAATTTTGTAATAAAACAGTGATTGATAAATCTGAAGGTTAAAAAACACTTTTACTATTAAACAGAACATACACGAAAAGTTTCAGTTAATTATTTTGAAAACTTTTTGAGCGATCACTGTCTCCGTTTGAGCATTCTAAAAAAAAAACACATTTCAAGTAAAACGCGTTTTAATGTATGACATCTTGTTTAAAGTAAAGGCATCTGCTTTTACTAAAACATTGGTAGTTTTTGTTCTAGTGAACGGAAGATAATATACTTGGTATTTTTATAAAGCTAATAAGATGGCCTATAAAATGAAATCATAAAAAAATTTCTTATTTTGGCAAAATTTACAGTTTTAGGGTAGTCGGATACCTTATAAGAACGACGCTAAATCTAAAATTACCTACTAAATTTGCACAAACAAATTTGGGAAACAAATGTAATATCGCTTGAAAAATAGAATCAATAAAACAAAATCATACCAACATCCAAATAAGAGCTAACATTACAACAAAATCCAATACATTTATCAACCAAATAAGTACCAACCTCTGGAAGAATTAATTCATTTTTATGACGATACATTCTTTGTAATATAAATGATATTCGATTTTATATGCATGTTTCAAAGTCAACCGGCATAAGCAACAGTCAAATTTTATTTGACCAGAAGAAGCAAGGAAACCGAATACATGAAATGCGATAGTTGGTCGATATTAAAAAAATTAGAAATGCGCTATTTTATCGTAAACTTAAAGTGGATTCCTAAATATGACTTACAGAACTCGATATTTAATTTTTCCGACTTCTTTGAACAAGTCATTTTTATCTAAAACAGTGCTTCTCAAACTTCCAGTATTTGCGACCAATTTTCAATGATAATTTTTATCGCCCCCCTCTATACAATAACTTTACATTGAATATAATAATTACGTACTTCGACGCTAAAGCTACAATACGACCTTCATTATACACCATACAAATTATCGAGATAAGTATTAAATTTTGTATATGTTACTTTGAAGTGAAAGATATTTTAAATTTCTTTTAAAAATTAATTGGAAAAAAAATTTCGACTTTTTGATATGCTCGCGCCCTTTACGTTAGGTTATCACGCTGCCCTAGAGGGGCTCGCCCCACAGTTTGAGAATAGCTGATCTAAAATATTATTTTATAAGTAGCTAGTTCAATAAAAAATAGGAATTTTTTTATATAGATAAATAACTTTAAATTAGAAAATAAGGAAAATCTATGTATAAAAATTCTGAAGGGGCCTCAGGGGTGTTAATTTTGTTTCAAAAAGTGAAAATATAAACAATTTTCAAACAGGTATACTTTTTTAAAATTTAAATTAAATCATTCAAATCTTTTACACATTATTTATACAGGATTATGGTTTCAAAAAGAACAAAATGTTTGAAATATAATCATAATTTAAAAAATTATAAGCATTTGCAAATAAGAAATAATTTTGTAATAAATATTAAGTAATTTTTGCTTTGCTCACGCTATTTTCTAAAATAGTAGCCTTGTAGATGTATAAAACCTTATAGAATTATAAAATGTGTATCATACTCTTTAAACCCTACTAATTTAAGAATAATACATCATTTGTATTTCAAACTATTTTAAAAATATTGAAATTTAAAAAAAAAAAATTTGAAAATGTAACTTTTTATTTTTTTAAAAAATATAATTTATTGTTCTATTTATTTAAAAATGCTACAGTATATATAATAAGGATACATTTAACTTTATAAACCAACTTATTGCTAGTAATTAAAGTTACTATTTTAGAAAATAGCATGCGTAAAGTAATATTTAATTAATATTTCTTATAGAAATATTTCTTATTTTCATATGCTTATAATTTTTTAAATTATGATTATATTTTAAACATTTTACAACTTTTCAGAAGCCCTATTCTTTATAAATAACGTGTAAAAGATTCGAATTATTTAAATTCAATTTCAAAGAGTTATATGTATTTGAATATTGTTTATATTTTTAATCCTCTAGAGAAAGTTTACACCCCTGAGACCCCTTTTAAAGATTATGCAATGTTCTAAGATCAGTTACTCTCTCTAATATTCTAAGATGAGTCTCTCTAAAAGATAATTGCATTTACAGTAGAAAATAAAATGCACGAAATAAAAGCTTCAAACGAATCCGCTTCTGCTTCACCGGACAACTCCGGAATGAGAGAAAATTCATGATGTTTTGAAAACAAGGTATTTAAGAGATGTTTTTTTTTTTCAAGCTGCATGTCGCAAACGTTGAAAAAACAGCACATGAGAGAGAAACAATGGAAAATATAAAGCAAATTAACCAATTTCCTTTTCCTGTACTAAGTAAAGAATAAAGGATAATATTTTTTGTGTTCTTTATGGATAATGATTTTTATGAGAGCTCTGACTTAACGAGCAATCAAATCAGTCTGTGCATTCGTTATAGCGAGTAATGATACCAACATCTAGGATTTGCATGTGTAGCAAGTATAAACACTAAAAAAAAAAATTTTCAAGCTAATGCTTGAAAATTAATGCTTATTATCTCAAAAATAGATTGAAGTATCAAAAAGGTAAATATTTAAAGGATAAAAACAGATAATTCTTAATCATCTAATATCAACAATAAAGAATTTTTTGTGCATGTAGAGAACCCCAAGTCGAACATTTTTCTGTTATATAATTGGATGTTAAGAAGTTGGAATTTTTTTTTAAAAAAAAGAAAGAAAATGTCGCTAAGAACCGAGTTTTGCTTTCTTTTTTGGACAGATATAAAAGATTTCATTTATTCCAATCCTTATTCCTTCAGCAGTACCTATATACAAATAATATGAACATTATAAAAAATTTTACAACGAATTTTTTTCAAATAAATTACAGCGATTAATTTACTGATATGTTGAATAGAATCTTTTTCAGTTTCAGTTAATGAGACGGAGAATATTTTTTAAATCTACAATCTCTAAAGTAATTGGCTAAAAGAATAGATTTTAGGATTTTGTAGTTAATTATATAGATATTTTCGGGCAAATGAAATTTTTACAGAATGGTTTTTATTCTCTCTTATATTTTATATATTCGTAAAAAGTACAACCTGTATAATTAAAGTAAAGGGAACTTTAAAAAAAAAAGAAACATGCAATTGTAGTACTTTTGTGCACAATTGGTTTATTTTCTTAGCATTGTATTACTGAAGATTGAAAAAGGAATAATGATACTGAAAAAGAAAATAAATTATATGAAAAATCGTATATAACACCCATAACATAATTGTTATTTGATGACATATAGTTTTTGATATATGATTGATATTATAATGATATACAGTAGAACGTCGTTTATCCGAACGTTTATTATCCGGAGCATCAAACATCCGAACCAAAGTCCGGATACGTTTTCGAACAGTGCAATGCTCAACATTTGTTTCCTGTAAGGCCAAAAATGACGGGAAAACCCGTGAGGGATATTTGGGGAAATTCAGTTGTGCAATTTGGTAAACATCTGCGTGGAATATTAGGTCAGTTTGTTTCCAAGTGAGGGGTGTATACGTGCTCTTTTGTTGATGTAAAAACCTGGATGGCATGCGATGCAGAAGACTGTGGATTTAAAATGCTAAATGATGACGAGATTGTGACTTCCGTGCAAGAAGAATCCGACCCTGTCGACGATGAAACGGATGAAGACGAAAACAGCAACAACGAGAGCAGCAAGGGTCCAGGAAATTCTGACGCGTTTCTGCGATGGAGGAAAGTTATGGAATGGTACGAACAACAATCAGAGTGCTGTCCTACTCAACTACTGCTGCTGAAGAGAATTAGAGATCTTGCAGTGAAAAAACGAAGGTGTACAATGGAACAGCGAAAAATAGGTGATTATTTCCCACAATCAAGGTAACATTGCGACATTTTGCACCTATTTGGGTTTTTCTTCAAGCACGTTTCCAACATGTGATGATTTTCAATATTTGTATAGTGTCCAGTATCATATACTGCATGGATCGCATTCGGTTTTCGGTTATCCGAACAATCGCGTATCCGAACGGTCTCCGGTTTCAATTGATTCGGATAAACGACGTTCTACTGTACTTAAAATAACGAAATGCTTGCTTCAAAATGAATTAAATTTCTTTCAAGAATCGAAAAGTATCGTTTTATATAAACAAATATAAATGCAAGAATTCATAATTACAATCATGTATTTACTTAATTTTTCTTTATGGCTTGAGAAAAAAAAATCAAAAAATTTCACCAAATAGTCTCGATTGTGAAAGATATAAGGAAGAAAATGAATTACATAAATTTTTTTCCCCTCATTCGTGATTAAAGAAACATTTTTCTTTTTTAAAAAAGTAGTGAGAATTGGGTCAATATATATATATAGCCAATAAGCTTTAAGAAACCAAACAAATGAATCACAATTAAATATAGCCTAGTAATTAAAAATCAATCTAAATAGTATGCATTTAAAAAGTAAGCTTCAGGTTTCTTGAGAGCAACCTAAGACCTCAATTATTATGTGAAGAAATTTCTTTGTAAGATCTTAAAACCTTTTTCAGAGCTTTTGTTGTTAGATTTAACATGAATACGTGATATTTTACTTTACGTGTACAAAAATATTTTCGCCAGCTGCTTAACAAATCAATTTAGCAGAAAAAAGAAGCTAGTTAACTCCCAAAAAAAATTTCTCTTCCAGTTCCAGGAAGCGGAAAAAGAGAGAGTGGGCGTCACCGTCTAGCAACAGTCTGGTGTACAAAGAGAAATAGACGGACATATTGAAAAGTACAGAAGCCTTATAAAAATACTCCAAGGAAGTCATCTTTTATAGCCAACATCGTTGAATAAAAGAAGCCCGTGGTCTTTTTATCTAACATCCTTTTATGAATATAAGGTCTAATTAAAAAGAAACTTTAGTAAGATTTTAAAAATTTTAAAATTTAATCAAAGGAAGCTGAAGATATTTTGTCCATCTAATTTTTGAATATATATCTATCCAAATTCCCGCCGGAAATTATAACAGTTAGTCATATTAACGTTTCATCCGAATGATGTTCACAAAACCTTATTTAGATGGGGGGATAAATAATGATGATGATATATTCGATGTTATATACTCATTAGATTGCTATCATTTAAATAAACTTTAAGAGCTTCTGGCGATAATCCTTAGAACTTTTAACTACGACAAAGGCGACAGAAGAATTGATAGTGCATAACGAAAAAAGATTCGGCTAAAAGTGACATTTTGATTCGAATTATGACGGCTTTAACGTGAGTTGCACATTAAACAAACTGTTCTGTTCAATGTGCATGATTTTTTTGGGGGGGGGGGGATGAAAAAATGATTTTTAAGAGATTCAACAGTTGTGACAGAGTTAGCAAAAAGCCCATCCACAACGGCAAGGTCGTACCACATCGAAAAAGAAAAACCAGTTTTTATTTGTCTTAGGGCCAAAACCGAATAAAAAGCTACAATGAAAACTCCTTTTAATTATTACTAGACTCACGCAAGACATCTTCAATGTGCTGTCCACCATTTTCCGCCACAAGACTGATAAACAGCATGTTCTACAGGGGCGTAGTTACCGTCGTATCAGCCTTATCAATGATATTGGCCCCCCAAGATACAGGGTCCTCAACATGTGTAACTACAGTCCCACTAACAGGGCTCCCATATCTAAAAAAGGGCCGAAGGAATTTTCATACAGGGCCCCCTCAGAGCCTAGTTACGCCAGTGATGTTCTAAACCAGAGCGGAATGTCTCAAGGGTCACGATGGGAATGTGTTGCGTTATCCGTGCTTTCAAGTCAGTTAAATATGCAATCGGCCAATGAACACAACAATTTTAAGGTAACCCCCACAGACAAAAGTCAAAAGGATTATGGTCCGATGATCTTGAAGACCACTCTGTTGGAAAAAGATAGCTGTGATCACACCCTTTCTTTTCCGAAATGTCTCTTGAGCAGTTGCATCTCTGGCATTGCAATGCTCTCGGAAGAGCGCTGTCTTGCATCTTACAGCGCCATTGGTCGATAAACTAAACTTTTCTTATGCTATACCGTTTCTCCCTTCTTCAAGTCTATTCAGGTCAAATTTGAAATCTTTCTGGCCAATGGTTCTTTCTCTTTTTTCCTTTTCTTTTTTTCAGTATTTTGAATGTAAGACTAATTATAATCACCCCGTATATGTTTACAATTACACAGCCCCCATACATGTTTAGTCATGATGGTGTTTCTTGTGATAATAGTGGTTAGTTGTCTAATATTTACGTGTCATTGTTGTGTTTTATCAAATACAGAATTAATAAAAAAATATTATTTTCTTAACCATGACATTTTTCAAAAAAGTTTTTAAATTGCTTTTTTTTCACGGATAAGTGAAAAATATGGTTGCATGTTTTCCTATTTCCTTAATAAAATACTTTCTGGCTTCAATATTTGCAATTAAAGATATTCTATATATTTTAAGACATGTATTATATAATCACTAATATAATTATGGAATAAAACACGTAATAATTTTTCAAAACTTCACCCAACAATTAATCTCAGCACACTAAAAAAAATTAATTAAGACTGTTTTAACATTCAAAAAACACAGTTTAGGAAATATTTCAAAAGGAAGGCTATCATATTTCATCATGCCACTCAGTTCTGTATTGATTAAATACAGAATTGTACTATACTTTTTGCATCTTTAACAACCATTTTTTTTTTTATTTCTTCCGCTTTCTGCCTCATATTGCGTACCTTAGTGACATCTTAAACACATTTTACGCTTGTGTGCGTGCGTATAATATTTTTGTGTTTGTATGACATAAAAGAAACCAGTAAGTTATATTAAATATAATGCAAGACACTGTAATGCAGAAAAGCATTTGTTTCCCTTTTATCGCAATTCATAAAATAAAAATAAATAAATAAGTTGGATATTTCAAATTAAATGTTATATAAAAAAAACACTTCAATGTTTTGAATGAAATATTAAATTGTGAGGATGATATTTTTATTATAATTACAGCAAATACTTTTACAAAATTCATTGCATACTAAAAGGAAATAATAAATACCCTAAAATCCGTCGTATAACGCAAACCTGTACTTTCAAGCTTCATTTTTAAAGTTTTAGATATATTCGCCGTATAACGTGCAACCCCTTTTTCACGAAGGAACCTGAAATATACGCAGGAAAATGCTCTTATGTCTTCAAGTAATTTATTCACAGTATTATCCCAAACTTTTGAAAAAATAGTATACTTCTAGAACTACAACCCTTTAAGTCCATAAAGGAATGTCGTTCCTTTTAAATAAATAACATTTCGATTGTATGTAGAAGTCTAACTTTTTCTTTTTACCCTCATATTTTTTATTTTTAAAGCTTTCATTTTTATACTCGGCTTATAATGTGCTCGTAAATTTCGATCTTATTTTGAGGGTTAAAAGTGCGCGTTATACGCCGGATATGTCTAAAAATTTAAAAATGCAGCTTTAAAGTAAAAGTGCTCATTATGCGCCAGATTTTACGGTACTCTTTATTTGGAAAATTATCAAAGTTTTTTCTCAAATGAGTCCACGGAATGCCTTAAAACTTTTAATGGACCTCTTGTTAAGAATATTTCCAATATGGCGATGCATTTGTGCTTAGACTGTTTTAATAATACATCAAACAAATTGGAGTTACACTCATGTCCATAAATTAAAGATAATTCAGATTGACACAGAAATTGAACTCTAAAATAAAAATTTCCCGTGTAGAATTATGACACACATCTTGAAGAAGAATATGCAAATTACAGGAAACCACCAGATGGCACGGATAGTACGTCGCAATGACGAGCATGGAAGAGAGGGGTATATAAGGAATGGTGGCAAAAAAGTAAAATTGTTCACAAGCGCTTTAAAAGCCTTTCAGTGCAATAACCGCATAGTTATGGCACAAAGGAAGCATTTGAATGATTTTTTACGTGGTAAAATTATCGGACGACTGGAATGTGGACGTACCCAGCTGGAAGTACCCGAGGAACTTGGAATCACCCAGAGTGTCATCTCCAGGCTTTGGCAACGATTCCAAGATGATGGTAATGTGAGTAGATGTTAAAGCACAGGTCGCCCCCGAGTTACAACACCGAATGAGGACCGGTATTTGGCAGTTACTGCCAAAAGAAACAGACGGAGCACAGCATCAGACCTGTCTCGTCAGCTCTCTTCAGCTACCGGTCAACAGTTTCAAGGCAGACCGTGTACAGACGCTTAGGGCACATTGGTCTAATGCTCGTAGGCCTGTCAGATGTGTTCCACTTACCGCAACTCACTGTCGCCTGTGATTAAACTGGAGTAGAAAGTATGTATTGTGGACACCGCAACAGTGGTATTGTGTGATGTTTTCCGACGAGTCCAGGTTTAGTTTGCAGTCTGATTCTCACCGGACTTTCATATGGAGAGCGCCAGGTACCCGTTACCACCAAGAGAACACCAATGAACGACAACGTTACGGTGGTGCAGGATGGCTCGTTTGGGGAGGAATTATTCTTGGTTCCAGAACTGACCTGCATGTTCAGAGTGTAACGATGACAGGCCACATCTATCGGGATGTCATTCTGGAACAACATGTACGTATGTTTCTGGGCGCCATGGGTGCTGAATTTCTGTTTAGGGATGACAACGCCCGTCCTCACCCTGCAAACATTGTAGACGAATGCCTTCAATCGGAGGATATCACCCGTATGGATTGGCCAGCATACTCACCGGACTTGAATCCAATAGAGCATGTGTAGGATATGCTTGATAGACGAATTGCAGCCGTCAACCCCCTCCCACATGTCTACCGGAACTTCGGATTGCATTGCTTGATGAGTGGTGTAATATTCCCCAAGATCAGATTGATAATTTGATACTCAGCATGCGTAGGCGTTGTAAGGCCTGCATTGCATCGTCCGGGAGACATACTCCGTATTAACCATCATACTAACCATGTTATACTATTTTTTGTAAATAGGTTCTTTTTTAAAATTTGCTCCAGGGAGTAAAAATCGCAATTTTTATTAATTATGTCAAACATATAGCATCTTTTTTCCTCTTTACCTTTTGTTTAATAAATAGACTTTACAAATAAGTCAAATTTGTTTTGCTTCTGTCTCTTTCTTTGACTGAACTTCATTATTCTTAATTTATGGACATGAGTGTATTTTCTAGCTCCAATTTTAAGGTTGATATTATTCAATTTACTTTCAAAATACTCACATACACTCGACTCTTGATAATTCGAAATTGAAGGAATCAGTGAAAAACTTCGAATTATCAAGAGGGTAGGAAAAAACTCCCGAAATACACGAAGAGAAATATTTTTCTTACACATTTAAATTTGAAATTATGTAATAAAACAACAATTGTACATACGTATAAACTTATTTTAAAGTTTTTAAAAAGTACATATTATATATACTGTATAAATATTAAACAGAAGTTAAAATTCCCATTATAAAATAATTCATTTATGTATTAAAAACAACTATTAAAAGAATACATAATAAATTTTTTTCGACGAAAAATCTGTCATCTTTTTTGTTTTATGGCATTCAAGCCAACTTTGTCAATAGATTTTTCTTGAATAAATGATGCTTGAAAAAAACGTCCGCATCTACATGATTTTGAAGGGAAAAGTTAAGTAGTTTGCTTAGTGACACTTTAACTTCTGTCAGAGTTATCGGATTCAACTCCGATGGTCATCAAAGGGGCTACATTACTGGGAGACAAGAAGAAACAATACAACACAAAACATGTAAGCTCCAATCTGTTTGCTACAGGACTCAAAATGATAGTGAGTGTTTGAACTGTCGAGTTTTATTAGATCACTTTGAATTATTACGTGTTGTATTCTTTTCGGTCTCGGATTTTACTTCGAAATGTTGAGTGTACCAAAAGGTATTATTTTAGTTCGAAATATCAAGAGTGTTTCTAGGGACTGAGCATATACTTCGAATTAGTGAGAGATTCGTATAATCGAAGGTTTGAATAAGCAAGAGTCGACTGTATATAAAAAAAATTGTAGTAGCTACAATAAACATTTATAAAATCTTGATTAACTGATTGATAGTTTATTAACGTCGCATTTCGAAGCACACGGAGGTTATAACGACTTGTTATATAGGATATAGTTATCGCTTTTTTTGTTCATCCGAAGGCAATAACAGCAATATTTGAACAAAAAAATTTGTATCTTTTTATTAGAATCTGGTCTTAAAGTTAAAAAAATTTATTCATCTTTGCTTTATTTTTTAGTTAATTTTTCTATTTGTTTTATTTATAATTTTTTCCCTTGAAAGATTAGTTTATTAAATCTTTCTTCAAATTCTACAGAAAGGCTTAAAACTGAAGCCTGTCTTTCCAGGTATTTTTGTAAATATGAGACTAGTTTCACAAAAATAAAATGATAGCTTGATTTATTGAATCCTTTTTTTATATCCTTTGAACATTTTGTTCCAAAAAAAAGAGCAGATTCACAATCTATCAAAAGTCCCTTTCAAAGGGGTTAAAATCAAGTTTCATTTTCTTACACTTTTGATTTTGTATCATAAATTCATGAAATTATCGCCGATTAAAATTTATTACGAAAGAAAATAATTTTTTAATCTTAAAAAGGAAATCAAATTATATTTACATCACTTTTAGTTGTATAAAATCGTTGCGTAATGATAGACTGAGTAAAATTGTTTTTAAAATGAAATGCTTTTCAATTCAAACTCACAATACTTCTTAAGAAAAGGTTTTGAAATTCGATATGTTTCACCAGCTGTTGTCCGTGCAAACACTCCCTTTTCCCTTCTTCAGTTGCGACAATCTTTTTTTTCCCCCCTTTCTTCTCCAATATATTTCAGAATTTTTTTTTTAAATTCTTTCGTGACATTTTGAATCTTTAATTATTCGAGTGAAAAAGTATCACTTGTAAGTCAAAATTAAACATACACTGGTGTTCAAAATTAAGAGAATTTTTAGATTTTGACGATTATCTCTAGAACTACTGGGCAGATTTTAATAAAAGTTGACATATACACATAGAGCTGATATAATGCAAAAAAAAAATAACGACCAAACAGTTACAATGCACACGCGAGATCGTGCGTAACACTCATTGAAGTCGGGAGGTATAAAATAGCAGCTGCAGAATATAACAAAATATTGGTTCATAGAAGGTATCGTACCCTCTTTCAGATAAACAGGTCTCAAACCGTGATTTTATACCCGAAATAAGGGAATTTATGAGCTCCAGTGGAAATTAATCCCACTCGTTCCTTAACTCTGTTTTCAAGCCTTAGATGATTCTCGGAAGGAAGTTGCGAGTTGCGATTGCCCTCTCCAGAGCATCTCAATTATACTCTATACATAAGGTGGGCAGACATTTCCAGGGTACGGGCTACTTCTAATTTTTTCTAGGTGTTGCGGTCCACCAGTGTCGTAGGTGTAATGAATTAAAAGAAAGTATACAATACAGCTGGATCTCCATTTTACGAATTTCTCTATTTCTCGAATTTTTTCCTGGAACCAAGAACCTTTTTCGATTTTCTTCGTAAAATTGCCTCCAAATGGCGAAGTTTATTTTCTATTCAACGAAATTTACTCTTATCATTCGATTTTTTTTTCCTTCGTGTTTTTTAAAATAACGTATTTACTCGAATCTAAACCACACTTTTTACCCAATGTTAATGCTACTGAAAATCGGGTGCGGCTTAGAATCGAAGGGAGAAAAATGTGTTGAATGGGGTATTTAGAGCAATTACAGCTTCATACATGTATTTAAAGATTTTGATACTGATAAAATAACTACCGTATAAAATACGGCGAATAACGCGCACCCGTAAATTTCGATCGCATTTTTTACGTTGAAAGTACACGTTATACGCCCGATTCTACGGTAGAGTTATTCACTTCTTTAGTTTTCCTTTTAAATTTATTTTAATTTCGTAAAATTGTACATTGATAAAACACATTTTAGACTATTTTTCAATTTTCACAAAATCTTGTTGAGAATTTGGGACGGGGCTTAGATTCGAATAAATACGGTATTTCTAAACCTTCTTATAATGGAATGATTATTAGTGAAGGCGGTCACCCCAAAATGTCTTGGCGGTCCACTGGTCGATCGCGATTGACTTAATGGCCACCCCGGCTCTATACCAATGGTCTTTAAACTGTGTTCCACCGAACTCTGGGGTTCCACAAGGCATACCTAGGAGTTCCACCAGTCACAATAAAAAAAAAAAGAAAATGGATTTACGTTCTCTATAAAGTTGTATAATTATAAGTATTTAAAGCTTATCTCTCCCCCATTCATTAAAACTGAGGAAAAAAATTTTATAACTTTATTTTGCAATACTTTTTAAACTTTTATTAATACATAATAGAAGAATATTAAAATGGGGGGTTTATCTTTATCTTTATATATGTACTTCCTACTAGATTGTGAATATTTTATTGTTTACTATCTCGAGTTCCACAAGATAATTTTATGCTCGTTAGTTTACACAAAGTCTTGTAAAACTAAATAGTTTTCTAATGGACCTATAATGAAGGAAAGGGAGCAATGTATCAACAGAGATGATGTTAAAATCTAAATTTAAGCAAAAACAGCTTCTAAATTTTAGATTGCAAATTCACGCAAAATACAAAGGATTTCTCACAGCTATAAGCATTTTAATGCATTCAGAACATTGTGTTTAAGGGAAATATATTTCTTAACGTAAGTGTCTACAAAAACAAAGTACAAAGATAAATTAAACTCCAAATATGTAATGTGATTAAATTTAAACTCAATAGACCTAGACTTCGACAGTCTGTGTAAAAAAAATATTAGCATGTATCCCAGTTACTAAATATAATGCATGTGGGTAGGTGACACTTGAATCACAAATTAATATTGTTAATAAGTAAATTATATTTAAAAAATTAGATTAGAATTTTTTTATAATAAATGCAATACTTTTTTTAATTGCTTTTACATTAAGTGTCTATTACATGTTGATCTACTCTAAGTATTGTTTTGAGATATATTCTTCGAAGTATATATGAGTATGGAATGGGGTTCCGCGAAAACACTTTCCAGTTCTAGGGGTTCCACGAAAGCACCTTCAAGTTGTAGGGGTTCCGTGAGTGGAAAAAGTTTGAAGACCACTGATCTATACGGAGGAGGTCTGGAAATCTAACTGGCTAATCCATTCGGCAAATATCCTCAATTTTCAGAAATTCATTGACCAGATGAGCTCGATGTACCTCACGTTGTTATCCATTAAAATAAAATCAGAGCCCTATGTTCGCCTTATCACGGGTGCAGAAAGAGGGAACCATACAAATTTTTTATTATATTAACTAATTTTTTGTTATATTTTGCAACTGTCGTTTCATACCTTCCGAAATAATGAGTATTACGCACGATCATGCGTGTGTATTTTAACTGTTGAATCGTTATTTTTCTATTTATTTTATTTATTTTTATTTTTGCTTTATATTAGCCCTAGATACCAGTACATATAATAGTACCTGTACATATATCAGCCTAGATACCAGTACATCCAGACATAAATTTCATTAAAGTCTGCCCAGTTGTTCTAGATATATATATTCGACAAAAACTAAAAATTATCTTAATTTTGAACATTAGTGTATAAATAAAAAATCTATTACAAAAGAGCTTTCAATAAACTTCATTATGGAAAACAAGCATTATTATTTTTTTTTCACAATCATGTAATGATTATTTTGAATTAAGAGAAATAGATTAAATATTTTGCAGAATCATTTTAATTTACAAAACTGTTTGTTTTTTGGAATGAAGATTCATTAAACATTAACATAATTACTTACAAAATCTAGGGATCACAATGTTAAAATAATAGCTGCCACAGAATCAGTACCCTCCAAAAAAAAAATTCCTGAAAAAAAGCGTGTCATTTTTTTTTAAATAACTTTTTCACCGAAATCAAATTTTCTTAAGATTTGCAAGAACCAGCCAGAATGAGAGAGAGAAATAGTTTATAACTGTAGCATATAGAAATATTTTAAACAATGCTTCGTTTTTAAATTTTTAAGCATATTTATTTGTTTGATTGAGAATTGTCAGTGACATTAAGGTATCCGACTACTTGCGACAACTTTTTTTTAAAAAAATGAAGATATGAGGATTTTTTCTTGTGGTTTTTAGATTTGTTTAGTACATTTCAAGAAGAATATGCTAAAATTAAGAAGACAAAAAGAAATTATTGTTACTAAGATGGAAAAAATTGGTAAACATTTACAAAAAATAACATAAACGGGACCCATTCTGTACCAAAAGTTTATAAACAAATTTTCAATGTTTTAATTCTGATGTGTTGCTATGTTATTCATTTTTAATTACTTTCAGGATTAGAGATATTTTAATTTTTACAAAAACTAGAGCACTTTATCTCAGTTATTATATGAAATTACTTAAAATAACCATGGTTATATTAACATAAGGGACTGTAAATTTTGTAATAAAACGGTGATTGATGAACATGAAGGTTAAAACACTTCTACTACACTCATGTTCATAAATTAAGGATAATTCAGAATCACACAAAAATTGAACACTAGAATAAAAATTTCACCTGTAGAATTATCACACACATCTTGAAGAAGAATATGCAAATTGCGGGAAACCACCAGATGGCGCGGATAGTACGTCACAATGACGAGAGTGTAAGAGAGGGGTATATAAGAAATGGTGGCAAAGAAGTAAAATTGTTCACAAGCGCTTTAAAAGCCTTTTAGTGCAATAACTGCATAGTTATGGCACAAAGGAAGCATTTGGATGATTTTTTGCGCGGTAGAATTATCGGACGACTGAAATGTGGACGTACCCAGCTGGAAGTATCCGAGGAACTTGGAATCGCCCAAAGTGTCATCTCCAGGCTTTGGCAACGATTCCAAGATGATGGTAATGTGAGTAGATGTTACAGCACAGGTCGCCCCCGAGTTACAACGCCGAATGAGGACCGGTATTTGGCAGTTACTGCCAAAAGAAACAGACGGAGCACAGCATCAGACCTGTCTCGTCAGCTCTCTTCAGCTACCGTTACGACAGTTTAAAGGCAGATCGTGTACAGACGCTTAGGGCACATTGGTCTATATCAGGGGTGGCCAACCCGCGGCACGCGTGCCACATTGTGGCACGCGGGGGTCGTAACTGTGGCACGCGAAGGCTATTTGAAAAATTACAAAAGTATTATGAAAGTATTACTGAATTAATTGAATTACAATAAAAAAAATTGTCATGAAGAGAATATGTAAGAAACAGAAATTTTCAGCGTGAGATTTTAAGGGCGCTAAGCAAGATTTTTTTTTTCTTCAGAAAAACGCCAAAAATGAGATCATGCTCCAAAACTTACAATTCTACTGCTTTGTAACATTCCTAGAAAAGTGTTGAGTAACGTGAGACTAAAAACAAATAAATTCTCTCTCTCTCTCGGACGGTCGAAACTACCCAAAAAGTCACCCTCTCTCGGGGGCGGTTAATTTTTAACATCTCAGATTTTCATTCAAATTTCAGTTTCCCCGTGCAGGGCTGAAGTTTATAGCTATTGGCTGTCAGCGTGATGTCAGATAAAAAGGTTTTTCCGGAGATGTTGGCTAATTGTGATTTCTGCAATGTCAAGAAGTAATTCTGCAATACATTAGGAGCGCAGTTGTTGATACGCTAGAAGTAATTCTATCTGCACACGTAGCCGCTTTATAAAGCAGATATAGTGTGAACATGCATCCATGCCTAATCAGAATGCTGGATTCGGAGCTTAGAAAATTTGTAGAGTAACATAGGCAAATTGTTTCTAGCTGTCAGACTCAGTTGATTTTAAACTCTGTTTTACAAGACAAGTTTTTTTTTCCTTTTCTAAAATTGTTTTTAGATTTTAGTGTTGAGCGTAGTTGATTAAATTTTTTAAAATTTTCAATATGTTTATGAGTAAACATTCGACATCGAAAAGAAATTATGAAGAGGATATTGCAGCACGTGATTTTAAAATTGTCTGAGAAGAACAATACTTGTTTACTCATCAAAATGCCTCCAAGCCTGTTTGTTTGATATGTGGAATTTGTATAGCAGTTCCAAAAAAATTTAACCTGGACCGTCATTTCAAACAACTGCATAGTGATTTCAACAGCAAATATCCTGTTGGATCAAATTTACGAACGAAACTCATCAATAAAAAAAAGAAATCTTTAGCTGGCCAACAATCTTTGTTCCAGAAGAGAAATGACGAAATGGAAACAATGGTGAAGGCTTCTTATGAACTTTCATTGTTGTTAACCCACAAGAAAAAACCATATTCTGACGGAGAGGAGATAATAAAAAGCAGCCTTTTAATTTTCGCCCAAAATGTCGGTGATCTTAATGTCAAAAATATGGTTGATAAAATAGCTTTGTCCAGAAATACCGCCATGCGTCGTATAGATGACATGGGCCAGGATGTTGGAACGCAAATTGTCTCTGGACTTCAAAATTGCAAATATTTTACATTAACTTTGGATGAAAGCTGTGATATCACTGACAATGTGCAGTTAAGCCTCTTTGTGCGTTACACGAACGAAAATTTTGATACTGTGGAAGAGCTTCTTGATTTGCGTCAACTACTTTTAACTACAGGTTAAGAGAATTTTTAAGGAACTTAAAAATGTAATTGAAATTAACAAATTAGAATGGACAAAATTAGACAGTGTTTGCACAGATGGAGCGCCTTGCATGGTTGGCAGAATAAAAGGTTTTGTTACATTGCTTGAAAATTATTTGGGAAGAAAGGTTTTCAAGTATCATTGTATTATTCATCAAGAAGCTCTTTGTGCCAAGGAATTAAACTTGTCTTTCGTTGTTGACCCCGTGGTGCGCTATATCAACAAAATACGAGCTCGTGCTCTGAATAGACGAAGATTTCGTACGCTTTTCCCCGAAGAAACGGAAGAAAATTGCGAATTACTCCTTCATTGTAGTGTGCCCTGGCTTTCCAAAGGAACTGCACTTGCGAGATTTCGGAGTTTGAAGGAATGTGTTTTAGAATATCTGGAAGAAAACGATGAACTACCCAGTGAATGCTCGCTCCTCAGGAGTGAAAATTGGCTGTGGGATTTAGCCTTTCTTACCGATATAATGGAACATTTAAACAATTTAAATTTAAGATTACAGGGAAAAAATTGTATTTTTCCTACCCTAGTTGGTCCTATATCTTCTTTTGTGAACAAACTTTTGCTTTTTTTGTCCTAGATTTTGGAGAGAAAAAATTAACTCATTTCCCATTTATGCAGGAATTATCTGCCAAAGTTAGTAATGTTCCGAACTATGATAGATTAAAAAAATTAATATCCATTTTTCTGGATTCTTTCGGTGCCAGGTTTGAGGATTTTAAAGATGATAAAAAAAAATACTGAACTTTTCACTAATCCTTTTTCGATTTCTCTTCAAGACATTAATTCTTACCCACCTCAGGTACAAATTGAAATTATTGACCCAGCACCACATTACTCTGAAAAGCAAATATAAGGAAATTATTTTAACCGCAAATGATCCGAATTACATCGAATTTTGGAAATTTGTGCCACCAAGCAATTTTCCAAATTTACATGATTTAACGGTCAGATATTGTTGTAGGTTTGGATCAACATGTTTGTGAAGAAATGTTTTCTGTTATGAACGTGATTAAATCAAAATATCACTCAAAATTAGCTGATATGCACCTAAAACACCTAATTTTGTTAGCATCTTCACGAACTAATCCAAATATAGATGATTTAGTAAAAAAACTACAGATTCAAAAGCCACATTAAGAGACTGCTTAGTAATCATTTAAAATCAAATGTTTCAAGTTGCTTATTTTTATTTTGTACCTTAGCTGACTGACTGATCCTGTAAAAATTTATCAACAATAAAATATAAGTTTTCACTTTTGTTTTATTTGTTATACCATTTTCTTTTTACATTTTCGCTGTATAGAACTTGCATTTAAAAGTATGTTTTTGGTGTAAATAACCCATAATAAGCCTATAAGTAACATTTTTTAACTTTTGTATATTTTTTAGTTTGGTGGAAAAGTTGAAAGTGGCACGCGTAATTTTTTTATCAGATTGTGGCACGCTTCCCAAAAAGGTTAGCCACCCCTGGTCTATATGCTCGTAGGCCTGTCAGATGTGTTCCCCTTACCTAACGGGACCATTTATACGTTGACTCAAAACGGGACATTGGATTATTTAGGTTAATTAACAGGTACACATCGAAAGTTTAACATCGAAGAACTCGAAGCGGTGGCACGATCGGCATTTTTATGTTTTCCAGACTTTAAATGCTGTTCAATATCACCGGCACCACTGTGGGAAACCCTAAACTCTGTACGACACTTTTCGCATCTAACATCTGAGGAAATATTTATTTGCTTGATAAACGGATATTTTGCTTGTAAGCTAACATTGAACGAACACTTGCGTTTTGGCATTTTAACTTATGATTCCAAAATAAAAGAAGTTCAAGTTATTTACTACACGATCATCAAATAGCAACAAAACAAATAGCGAGAAATGGGCGGATGAAAAATCTGGTAAGCAAATAGTCAACAAAGTGCGGGCGATGACGTCTCGGCCACTCTCGCCCATCTACGCGTCGACCGACGATTCGGTCTCGCTGTCGCGTCCGGCTCGACAACTCAAATTTTCACGCGGTTTCTGAAAACGGGACAATTTTGCGTCCCAGATTTCATTTCGGGGATACCGGGACTCGTAATTATAAAAAGAGACAGTCCCGTTCAAAACGGGACGCCTGGTCACGTTACCCTTACCGCAACTCACTGTCGCCAGCGATTAACCTGGAGTAGAGAGCATGCATTGTGGACACCGCAACCATGGTCTTGTGTGATGTTTTCCGACGAGTCCAGGTTTAGTTTGCTGTCTGATTCTCATCGTACTTTCATATGGAGAGCGCCAGGTATCCGTTACCACCAAGAAAACCCCATTGAACGACACCGTTACGGTGGTGTAGGATGGCTCGTTTGGGGAGGAATTATTCTTGGTTCCAGAACTAACCTGCATGTTCAGAGTGTAACGATGACAGGCCACATCTATCGGGATGTCATTCTGGAACAACATGTACGTATGTTTCGGGGCGCCATGGGTGCTGAATTTCTGTTTATGGATGACAACGCCCGTCCTCACCCTGCAAACATTGTAGACGAATGCCTTCAATCGGAGGATATCACCCGTTTGGATTGGCCAGCATACTCACCGGACTTGAATCCAATAGAGCATGTGTGGGATATGCTTGGCCGTCGAATTGCAACCCGTCAACCCCCTCCCACCTATCTACCGGAACTTCGGAGGGCATTGCTTGATGAGTGGTGTAATATTCCCCAAGATCAGATTGATAATTTGATACTCAGTATGCGTAGGCGTTGTAAGGCCTGTATTGCATCGTCCGGGAGACATACTCCGTATTAACCATCATACTAACCATGTTATACTTTTTTTTGTGAATAGGTTCTTTTTTGAAATTGCTCCATGAAGTAAAAATCGCAATTTTTATTAATTATGTCAAACATATAGCATCTTTTTTGCTCTTTACCTTTTGTTTAATAAATAGACTTTACATATAAGTCAAATTTGTTTTGCTTCTGTGTCTTTCTTTGCCTGAACTTCATTATCCTTAATTTATGGACATGAGTGCATTATACAAAACATAGACAAAAAATTTCAGTTAATTATTTTCAAAATTTTTTCAGCAATCGCTGTCCCCGTTTGAGCATTTTCAAAAAAAAAAACACATTTCGAGTAAAATGCGGTTTTAAGTATGACATCTTGCTTAAAGGAATGGCATTTGCTTTCACTAAAACACTTTTTTGTGTGTAGTTTTTGTTCTAGTGAACGGAAAATAATAAACTTGGTATTTTTATAAAGCTAATAAGATGACCTATTTAAATAAAATCATAAAAAGAATTTGTCAAGATCACCGTAAGATCGGAGGGACAGATTTATGTCAAAAGAACCAAAGAGAGAACAAGAGTATTAAAAGAAATAAAGAGCACGTGATTGATAAACTGGTATCATAACCAACTTAGCACTTAGAAACTTTGTCCGTGTAAAAGTTAAAGAAAATTCCCCACGCCACCATGTAAATCTATGTAATAAACCATGTAAATCCATATGCTTCTTATTCACATTTTCATCAACGACGCTTTTCTATCAATGTTTATGTAGTAATAATCGGAGCTATATACACGAACTGTACCTCTTGCCAAAACACCTTAGAAGGGGAAAATACCTCACGTTTGTGTTACAGGTGCTGCCAGACATGTTGAACGGAGTGGCCCCAGAAATCAGGTGGGTAATGTGGTTCCACTGAGATGGAGCACCAGCCCATTGTGTGCGAGACATGCGAAATAATCTGGATATATGACTTCCGAGCCATGGCTTGGGTGAGGTGATCCTGTTGCTTGGAACCACACTCGCTAAATCTTCCATGTTTCGATTTTTTTTTTTTTTGAAGGGACAACCAAAAATTCTTGTACATGAGACCCATATAGAATTTGCAGAAGAACTTGTCAGTATATTTTCGGTCGCTGCGGAAGTGTTCGATATGCCTTCTGTTTTTTATAAAGCTCGACAATTATTTCTTCGACGTTGTACCGCATGCACAGCCACCCACGGCCATTCGTTTGAACACTTATTATAATCACATACCATTACAAGTATTATACATGTCGTTACACTTATTGTATTACATGTCGCTCACAAGTTATAACTCTTTTGTAATTTAATCGTTCTTTGTGTGTTTTTGCCACATATAATAGCATCTTTGTCACCCTATAGCACTTGTGCATTTTAATTTCGACCATGCATTCTTGGATAAAAATTGTGTGATTGAATTTGTATTATCCCCTCTCAAAGTTTTGCCCATCTTTTATAAAACTTCCTGTATATACACTCTTTTACAATAAAAAATATTAAAGCCCCAGTAGGAGTTGTCTGATTCGATGAAATTTTGTCGGCAAAACCATCTTGATGGAGCATGCAAATGATCAGATTTTCATAGCCAATAAACATGAATTGCGATCGTAACGCGGATTTCTGCTGAGCAACTTACAAAGTATACAACCGGTATCTATTTTCGTTTTCACCGTTGTGATTCAAAAGAGAAAAAAACGAATGATGCCATCACGGCGTTTTCAAAGTCCTTATAAACAACTCAATCACTTCGTATGTGGTTGCATTGTCGGAATGCGTGAAGCCGAGATCGTCACATGCAACGTACAGACTTAGCTGTGGAAAGGTGCTGGTAGCAATGGTTGCTGCGAAGATCTTATTAGTGAAATGAAGGTTTTGGAAGGCCAAGATGCCCAAATATGAGGCAAGATTGGATGATTGTTCGATAGGTCTGAATTGCTCCCACGGTATCATTGTCTACTATTCAACATACTACAGCCTCTTCCATACCTCCCGTGGTACTCAGCCAAGCGTCATTTCACGGCTCTTGGACTGAAGTAGGGTTGCGCTCCCAGCGCATTTAAGATGTTTGCTTTTGACCCTACAACATCGATGGAATCGTCTGGAGAAGTGTCGCAGCCGATAAGACTGGCATCGCATAGTGTTCAGCGATGAATCCCACTTTATTCTTGAAGCAGATGACCATTGTCTTCGTTGTCTGGAGAGGTCGGGGCCAACGGTCTCAATCAGACTTTGTTTTACAAAAGCATACAGCCATAACCCCTAGTGTGATGGTGTGGGTTGTTTTATCATACGACAGCCGGTCATCTCTAGTCATCCTTCATACATCTTTAACAACTCAACGATATGTTGATACCATCCTGCGGCCGGTTTTTTCCCTTCATAGCACGTCAACCGGGGCCAGTTTCCAGACCTTTCACCAATTGAACATGTCTGGGACATAGAAGGCCTCCAGATTCGGGCACCCCAAAATATCGCAGATCTGGAGCAACAATTAGTGAATGCCTGGCAGAATGTATCGCAGGATGACTTAGGAACCACTGTCACTCTTTACCGAGGCGTATACAAGCATGTATCGCTGCCAGGGGCGGTTCCACCAACTATTGATTTGAACATTCAAACTGTAATCGTGAGCATTAAATGGGCCCTGTGGTCTTGATTTTTTTAATCATTTTATTAACTGTGTATGAGTTATACACATATTTAATTTTATTAAAAACAGCCACTTCCTTCATAGTGTTTTAATTTTTTTTTCTTTGCAAAAGAGTGTATATATAATATATATATAGAGAGAGAGAGAGAGAGAGAAATCAAATATATCGATAGAACAGATGAAAAATCAATGCGGAGAAACAAAGAATATACAATATTGTATTTCAATATAGTATAACGTTTCATATTTAGCCAATTTCTCATTAGACATAAATGCAATATCAAAATTTCTTATTTATTTTTAAATTACCTTTTAATCGCATGTTGAAAATACTTTTTATTCTCATTTATTTTTAAAAATTATATTTAAAATCATTACATGAACCAAAAAGAATTTTTTGCAAAGATTTAGCTTCTGAAATGCTCACAAATGCAGAAATTTGTCAAACCCTTGATATATAGGTTTTACAAATTCCGAATGACCATAGATACAGCATGAATTTTAAATTTTGTACTTTTCCTGGGAATGTTATTGAATTAAGTAAAGAATATATATATATATGGAAAAAAATTTTATATAAAAAATAGAACATAACAGGGGGAAAAAAAATTAAGATCAAATCTAATGAAATACAAATAAGAACCTAACGAGTCAAAATGCAATTTCGGACTTAGGACCGAATAAGTGGGGTTAAACTAGTTTGAAGGCGCCAACCTTCCCCCTTTGCAACTCGGTAGGAAAGACCAAAATAAAATAAATAGAAATTTAAAGTATACAAAATCCAAAATATAAAAAATCCAAAGTATAAAAAATCCCATAGAAATATGAAAGAACAACCGACTACTATTAAGCAAAAATTCTCCCAAAATGTTTAAGCAGAAAAATATCAAAAGAATTACCCAGTAAAAGGATTCTTCCAAAAAGATTTTAAAACTTCTGCTCACAAAGCTTACTCCAGGAGATCCAAC